>BQKZ01004074.1:32136-45313 GCA_036244855.1 Temnopleurus reevesii
ACTGGTGAGATTTTGGGTTCATGGGGTCAAAGGTGGCAGTGCCCAAAATTTGTAAAATGTTTTTGATTTCTGATGGCATGGAACAAGCCGTACATTGTACATATTTTTCTGATTGCGTGATGGCGGAGGCATAAATTTTGACCGTGCGCGGTCGAGGATTCATCTAGTTTCTTAATGTTTTTTAGTATTTAGTAATTTTAATAGTTCCAGTCTATAAGGAAATGGCTTTGGCATTCTACTGAAATATGATATAGAGCGCCAAATTTTAAAGTTTTCATTCAATTATTCTTATACGCCCTATTTATTACGCAAACCCCTACATTAAGGTGCAAAATGTTGCAAAGCGTTTCTTATGACCTTGTAAGTCTTACAGTATTATAGATAAGCACATAATCTTTCCAGGGAAGAAAAGACGTTCTTTTTTGCATTATTACAATTGCTTTTAAGATGTTGTCTGCATGGTACGGGAGTGTGGAACTTATATTCCACTACTCACACATTAGAATTCTACCTGCTCATATTCTCATTATTTTTTTTTTGCTGTTCTCTCCTTTTTACGACCTCCTTTCCTCCTTTTTTTACGATCTCATGTTCACAAATCCTCAGCTCTTTCTAGTATCACCTGGCAAATGTTCATGTAACAAGGTTATTGTTCCATGGCCCACACCCTGCAACCTTCTTTCCATATTTATGCTTGAGCAGATATCTATTTCTCACATGCTTATGGCACACGTGTCCAGTGAACATCATTTCCATAATGCAAAGAGTTGACTTTTTTCTGAATCCAATTGGGAATTGGGAACAGATATGTAGATTAGCTGCACTGTTATTATGTATGCATATCATGATAATCATATGTTATGCAGCAGAAACGAACTTGATAATGCACATGAGATCGTCCATGTTGATTGTGTTGCAAGTGAGATGAGAAAGAATCTTTCATCAGGTGTTATTTTTTATTTTCTTTCTTTTTCTCTTTCCTCGTAGGAAATCTGAGCCGGAGTGATAGCACCCAATCAGACAGCAGTGGGTTTGCTGACGAGCACGTAGGAAGCAGTGAGTTGGAATCGCCTAAATCTACTTCCGATGCTAACACCACCATCACTGCAGATACCAAGATTACACAGACCAGCTTCGATGCGGACACGATGGAACGCTTGGAGTCTGGTGGCGTGCAGAGACTACACCCTGATTTGATCTCTACCTCAGATAAGACTGCCAACCTGACCGTGAGCCAGGAATCTTCCTTAGGTCTTCCGTCTGTCACTTCGCTTGATGATTCCCCCTTTGACGATACAGTAGCCAGCAATCTGCCAAAGAGCGATATGCAACGCACAAGGTGTCTAACATTCCCACGTGCACAAGATCGACGAGAGGAGGAATCAGGACCGAAAACTGTCATTGAGATTCTGTCTTCCCTACACACAACTTCCAAAGAACTTGAGAAAGAAAATAAGAAGGAAGTCACGGTTAGTTCGACTAGGAAGAGGCCTCCAAGACTCATGAAAATGAAAAGTGTAGATCCAGAAGGATATGGTATTAAACACAATGCTGAAAGTAAAGGCATTCAGACTCATTTGGAAGAGGTGGTAAAACGCAGTTGCAATGTTTTACATGAAGAAGATGAGGATGTTATAAGAGAAGAAACCTTTATAAGTGTTGTAAAGGTTGATCAAAGAGCCAAAGACGATACTCTAGATGTGCAATCCTTAGAGCATTCTGTTCATCGTGAAACCTGCCAACCAGTGGTTCTTCATGAGGACCATGCTGCCAGTGAGAAGACAGTTGAAGAAGTGTGTGAAGGATCTACCAACGTCAGTCCATCCATAGACATTCCAGTCTGTAGAATCCAGGAATCAAATGAACGTCTTTCGCTTGAACACTCTCACAGTAATCAGAGTACCTCAGAAAGCATTGGACATTGCTCTGAAAGTGAGGACCAATGTACAAAGGAAATTAATCCTGCAATAAGTGACTCTAATAACGAGCAGCTCAGTAGTCTACTAGATAATGCAAGCAAGCCCTCCCAAATTTTATCAAATCAATCTTTATCAGAGAATCTATCAAAGTGTATAAATAAGAATATATGTAGTAATGAAGATAATAACGGTGCTGATAATGTCGACGGTGGGATTAAAGATGGACTGAAAATAGAGCAGATGTTATCCGAAATGAACCAAAGTGAACTGAGTAGTCAGACGTCCAGTCCTTCGAATGATGCCAAGTGCCATTGGGATAAAAAGCTGCCTTTCAGTGCATACACCTCCCATGAATTTGAAGTGGAGGTGGAGAATTTCATAAAAGAAACGGATGTTCATAAAAACGGTGAAGACAAGGTTAATGATGGAATGGGCGTCAAGAAAGGTGAGAAACTCATTCAGTCAGATGAGGGACAAGTCTTAGCAACTATACAAACTGCTAAGGCTACATCAAGAAGTACAACTCCATCAAATGAACTTGCAGATTTAGCGGATGACATCTCATGCAATGTATTTGCCTCGGAAGAGTCATTGCACTCAAGTACAACTCAGGACACAAAGTCAAACAACGACACTACGCTGCCAATCAAATCTCTTGAACCACTGATGTTGTCATCAGAATCTACACCTCTGTGTTCTACACCACTCCTGGATCAACATCATCCTGCAGATTTAAGCATTTCACCCACAGTTACCTCTACACCAGTTGTTTCTAGTCACGTGCATTGCGATAAATCCAATAGGAGCCTGGGTGACCTTGATGCTACAGGATCTTACAAGGTCCAAGATAGTTCCGAGAACCTAGGACTTTTACTACCAAGCTCTTCCCAAGATACTGAAGTCCATGAGGGAATTAACAATCACGGTTCTCACTGTCCTAATGCCCAAGATTGTCCCGATGAGCAAGTCATGTTACAGCATGTATTAAATCCTGTGCAAGATTTAAAGTCCAATGATGATTCACACAACAGTAATAGTCATTCTTTTGATATCAAAGACAGTAATTTAATGCCTGATAATACACTACCAAACACTCTGCAAGACAAAGCTGCTCATGAGGAATCATCAAGTAATTCTTTTAATCTACATCATAGTCCTGTCAGACCAAGACAACCATCATCAGAGCAATCAAATGACATCCAGGATCACCCTGGACCACCATCTACAGATCCGACTGAGTCATGTGAAGTCCAGCACAACCTGGCTGCCCATTCTTCCAAGTGCCTTGAAGACACTGGAGACGTCCCTAAAGCAGCTGAACAATCAACGCCAGAAGCAGAGCTCCTTCCAGAGAGTGGCCTTGATACAAGGATTGAAGTGATCAGCAAGGAGGAACACTGTAAGGCTAGAGAAGAACTCCAAACACTCCTTTCAGCTCAGGTAACCTAAGATCCAGTAATTCAGATTTAGATTTTAAAATTCCAAGCATTACGGAAAGTTGATATGATCAGAAATAAAATTGTAAATAGCCAAACAATTGAATGATTAAATGAAGAGGGGTAAGCCAGATGTTTTACTCAGTCATTCACCATTTAAATTGTGCACCTAATTGATGATGACAATAAAGGTACAATTACCATTATCAACATTCCTAAAAGTCTGGCGATTCTGCAAGTAACCTAAGGTACTGAAATAATGATGGCAAGCAGGAATTTTTACATAGTGCACTAAATCACCCCAATCATGTAACAACTGCCGATTACCTATGTCCCTTTCAAACATTTTATTCTCCTCTGCTATTAACTCCTGGTTCTGGGATGCAACCATGCTGAAATTTAGTCCATTTTCAATACACAATTCCATATCTCTCAATCCTAATGGCTTCTACATGTAGTTCTCCAGGTGATGTCGTTGGATAATGTTTGAAGGAAGTTGATCAGAATTACTTTGAAAGTTTTTCTTTTTATTCTGTGACAGAATGACTTTATTCTGCCATTCATGTACATGTAACACCAATTACTGTAAAGCTGTTTTTTTTCTTGCAGTGGTTTTATTTTCGTGACTGATGTTGAACCATTAAATTAACCTCAATGCGAAAATGTTTTGAAAAACATGCGAAATTGACCATGCAAGGAAATGTCCAAAACTCGTTGCTTGTTGCAATGCTATCGTGCACACACAAAGATATCACGCATTGCGTGCATTAATGGCCAACACACACACAGTATAGCATCATCGCGTAATGTAATATTCACTTGTACAAAAAATGATTAGGTTAGAACTGGATTTTCATGTGATATGAAAAAACCAGTTTTTGCCGACTGTGAATTCACAAATTTTTCTGACCGCGAATTTAATCACACGTGAAAAAGTCGGCACCGATGGAAACCGCGAAAGTTTCTGGATGCGAAAGAAACGACTTTTACAGTATAAGGTGTGATGTACATATCCGTAAGATCATGATTATTAGTCTTTGTGTTATTATTTTATTTATTATTTTTTCCTTAGGACTACACATCATCAGTACCATCATCTCCGTTGAGGTCTGCCAATCATGATGTAAGTATAGGAATGTCTTACAAGATCTTTTCATCTTGCATTTCAGCATTACAAAACATGTAGTATTTATGTGACTGATGATATGAAGCGCATTCTAATTGGCATACATTTCCAATTGACATACATTTAAATTTTTTAATGAATTTATGAATGCCATAGAAAGAAATTGTAAAGTAACAGTGTCAAATCGTCATTTTCCTCATTGACCTCCTCCTTCATCTTTCATCCTCCTTTTTAATCTTCCTCATACTCTCCCTCTTCCTCGTTCTCTTTCTATTCTCCACGACCCTCTTTTCTTCCTTCCATTTAATTCACCGCATTGTTGATTCATTTAGTTGTGTTCTTCATATAGTTCATGAAACAACACTTCTATTCTGTGGACTATTGATTTTCACTTTTTATTGTATATTTATCCGATGATTATTCGGTAAAATTTGAAATCAAATCCATCCTATAATTATATTGCATGTCTAATGATACATGTGTTGCCCCTGATTGTTCTTTGATAGGAGGCAGTGGAAGATCTCAAGCTCCTACAGAGAGCTCTCCTCAGGTACGATCAGGATCTGGAGGAATTGGAGTCTTGGTCATCAAAGCTCTTCAAAGAAGTTGGATTTGCTTTGAGCCATGAAGAAAGGTATGGCTAATAATATATTGTGACAGGCAATACTTAAGCGTACATGAATTTTCTTGAATTTGCTCCTACAGGTATTCGTACAGAGATGGGTTATAGTTTCACGCCTTAAGCGATTTTTAAAATTATGCCTTTATTCTACTGAGTACCAAATTTTTAGCAAATTTATTGTGGCTAAATTGGCAAAAAATAAAACCCCAGTGAAAATTTCAGACAGAATATGTAAATCATATGTTTAATAAGTTGTCAGCAAAATTGTGGATGCTTGTGTCTCATATAAGTGTTGTGGTGTACTGGTTATGACTCTTGCCTATTAAACAAAAGTTTGCTGAACGAATTCCACTCACTGTATTTATTTCCTGCATCAAGAAATTGATTTTGTGTTCTCCATTTACCCCAAGTGAAGTGAATGGGAACCTGGTAGGAATGTATTCCTCAATGATTTATTCAATGTAAGTGTGATTAGGAATGACCACACTCATTTGCATATACACATTTGCATATATACAGGTTTTTTATGTGATTTTTCTGATGTGATATATTTTTAGTATCATATTTTGTTTTATTTTTCAGATCAGATTTACAGAACCTGTCATCTGTTCGTCACAAGATCAAAGATGAGATCCAGAGTCTAGAAAAGAACCTCATGGAGAAATACCAGGCTGTTGTCTCTATAGATGGGGTATGACTTCTTTATTGCTTTTAGCCCTGTTCATATCTATTTCCTTAATGGAACCCAGTGTAAACGAAACTAGTGTAATGGCTGATCTGAACGAGACAAGTGATCATGAAAGTGGCTTTGAGTGGACTTCCAAAATGGTTTTGCGGGTTAAGAACGAAACTGGTATCAGTTCTTGTGCTGAATACTTTTCAGATTAACCATCATTAAGAACAATAATTAATAACAGTCATTTTAATGCTTTTTTAACTTGGTAGAATACTGCCCTGGTGATTTTTTTTTCCTGGCAGGCAGTAATTTTTGAAACATTTTGTCACTAACAGGTGTAAGTGTGGAGCTCAGTTGCATTCAGGGAAACAGTTGTACCTTATATTTAACGTAATAGAGTAACTGAATGTAGTTTGTCTACTATATTATTGGATTTACTACATGTATCATTACAAACATTCTCAATTTTTTCCTTCATCAACGTCCATTCTGTTCATGAACTTGTTCTTATTATGCTGAATATCGGATAGAACATTTCCTAGGATTACCATACTTTGTTTGTATTGTTGATCACAGACAAATGAATCTGAAGAGGACACACTATGGTCCCCTAGCCTGACACAGGTCATGTGTCAGATGGTTGACCTCCTCAAAGAACAAACATCTCTCCGTCGTTTCCTTGACGACCTCCATGCACTAGAGTACAACACCCCACACCCACTGCCTCTGACCCGGTCCTCTGGAGCAATGGCCTCCCCCAAGCGCAGGAACCTCCTAGCACTCGCAACACATGGGGGCTCTGTGGAGGAGGTCATTGATGATGAGGATCCATCAGAAGGAGAATCTGACCTCACAGATGAGGTCGCGACCCTAGGTGACATGCCTTTTCCTCAGGTCATGACCCAACAGGAACTGATTGAAGAGCTGAGGAAAGCGCAAAATGACCTCAAGAAGATGAGACTACAATCCAAGCATGATGTTGCTGAAGCAGTTAGAGAGGTAATGAGGATTTCATTTCTTTCATCCATAACTGATACATGCATTGTCAGTATTTTACACAGCCAGTTCGCATTTTTTATGTACCACACCGCTCCATAACTCCATCATTCATCTGAATAACCAAGGAACTATGACCAAAGCCATCCTGTGGTTATCTGGTGCCTTTGACAAGGCTTGTACATGTATCAGAGATGCCATCTGATCCAAAATGTGCATGAGAGTAATGAAATTGTGTTCAGCAAACAGCTGAGCTACATATTTTGTGAGTCTTGGGTCTTGTTATTTTGATGTCTCTCATGACAAAGTACTTCGTTCAGCAGTTGGGTTATTCACTTTACAATTTATATCCACATGCATATTCTGGAAAAGTAATCTTGGCATCTCTTGTGTCAATGGCTTCAATGTCTTATGTTTCCCTTTCATAAAGGATTTGACAACTCAGAGATAAATCCTGGCTTATTTTCATCTATCAATGCATTATAATGAATTGATTAGCCAGAGATATCATTTTCAGAATCAACACATTCATTTTGACAATTTAATTGTTACCAATTATACAGTTACTAACAAAGTGTACCATTTATTTATTCAGTAGTTCTTTCCTGGTCCTGGTTTCATTTAGAATTGATAATGTTAGGTTTATGATATTTCTTTTGTTTGCCAAATATGATTTCAAACATGCATTTATTTGTAATAACACTAACATTACTCCCATTTAACCTCATGAAACTAGTATTTTCCCTGTGTTTCTGAAACTGAAAATCCCAGAGACTGAAATCCCTAGTCAACTGATACGATTGAGTTGACCCGTCTTTAGAAGTCAAATGCTTGTTTTTACTGCATGTATATGATTTGGGTCCTGGGTTGTTCCATTATTTCCTCAGGTGAGACAGTCTATCTTGTCTGAGGTGAGGAGAGAAATTCAAATGGAATCCCAGTTGTTGCAAGTTCAAATGCAGGTACAACATTGTTTTTATTTGCAATCTACAGAAGAAAAAAATCCAAAAATTTGTATCGCACTTAATTCTCTTTGTACCTTGCATGCATCCTAGCTTTTCAGTTCTTTCCTGTTTTGTTGTATTCTATGTGCACATAAAGTAAATTTAAAGGTTAGTAAATGTTCCTTTGTGATTGATAGTGTGTACATTTCAGCATGATATTAATACAATAACCTCATATCTATAGTCCATTCATATGTATTTGCATTATAAAATCTTACTCAAATAGTATAGTGGTATATGTCAAGCAATATAAAGAAACACTTTATGATTTGTGATACATTTCACCTGGTTTTAAAAGGATGATTTAGTCTCAATTTACAGGTAAGTATGTTCTGTAAAGGTCAATTTCGAGAATTAGGGTGACCTGACCAATGAACCATAAATGTCTGGTTATCTGAAACCTAATTCTGTTGCCACAAACGGCCGCTATAAATATGTTGGCTAAACCCGCCCCCTTCCAATAAAAACAAAAAGAAAAATGATGTGCCTGTCCAATAAATGCCTTTCGATAGGTTAGTCAGGTGTGTACATGTATGTTTGGCACTTGCCTATGTTTGGCACTTGCCTGTGTATGAATCTACAGTAGGAGAAAGAGGTCAAAGTGTGCCATTTAAATGGGATCCGACAGGGCAGGACAACGAAACAGTTTTCTTTTTCTTTTTTCTTTTTTTTGATAAACCTAAGTAAAGCCCCAGTCACACAGGTTGCCGAAAGCAACATAATTGAATGCAACTCTCTGGTCCGTTCATATATCTGCCTCTGAACAAGAATCATGTTGAATCGTGTTCAGTCAGAGCTTCTATGTGACTGGGGCAAAATGTTTCTTCTAAAATTGTATCGTATAGTTTGTTTCAGGAAATCATGAAAAAATGTTTATTTTGTCATTTTCAGTGAATCCAAACATCCAGATTTTAGCAGGAAACCTCCCTCCTGCTTTGAGACAATTTTATAAAAAAATCTGTGGGTATTTTTCTTTCAGATTGAACTTACCCCAATTTGCCTTAGATTTTACAAAAATGCGTCTGAATTAATAAAATACATCCCATTCGGTCGTGTCACCAGATCAAATTTGAAAAGAGCATCTTTTCTAATCATTAAGAAATTCTATATCCCTTTTAATAGGTCATTGGCGTTGGAGTTTCTTAATTTTCTCAGTGGTTGTAAGGTGCCTTGTTACATCCCATGCACTCCTGCTTTCTTCTTGCACATGTGTTATATTGTGAATCCAAGAAAATTGTAAATCCTTGTCACTGTTGTTTACTTTCAACCTTACATGGTTTCATATCCTGCGTAATGCATTGTTCTTTTATGTGTGTCGTGTTTGCATTTCACATTAGTAAAAGGTCCATCTTTGCAATATGTAAGTCATATGGGGTTTTTGTAGTTTTTTTCTTCAAAAATCACTCTATAGGAGTTACAATTACACAACTCTTTTGTGCCAATATTTCTGTCTATAGGGATGGTTTCATCAGCAATTCTGAATTACTTTAAATTACTGAATTACTTTTTCAGGCATATGACTGAATTTCATCAAACTGTATTTCATGATCATTGGTCAGTTGATGAGATTATTTGCAAATTATTTGGACTAAAGTTGATTTAAGTTCAATTTTCCAAAATCTTAACTGTGAAGTTTGAAGTTTAGCTCTCATTCTAAAACTGTTTTGAGTCAATTTTCAGACCAACTGTCAATGTAAAAGGTTTACACAAAAGTTTAAAGTCCTAAATTTTAACCCTGATATCATATTCATGGATTACTCTCATTCAGAAAAGGTTTGTTCAAATTACTGTAGAAATAGTGTGGACAAACTTTCAGACCAGTTGTTAAGATCAAAAGTCATAATTTATGGTCAACTCTGTAAAAAAAAAAAAAAAAAATGTCATCAAAATTGCAATTTTTCTTGGTTGTGATAAATGAACTACCTAAAATTAAAAAAAGGTATCTATGGCCAGCTTAGAAAACAAAAGTATGTTGTATTTCTTTTTAGCTCAAATGGAACAAATTCCTTGTTTCTTGATCCCTCTTCCTTTCTTTTCTCTCATTTGTTGGGGGTTCTGTTGTTAAATGATTATTTTTTATGTTCTGAAATTAAATGTAAATATATTATTTTGATATTTTTAGTTTCAGTAACAAAGTATTCAAACACTGCAACTTCTTTTTTGGTGTTTTTTCTTCATCCCTCTCCTTTTTCTCATATCATGTAGGCCAAAGATCTTGAGATACACAACCTTCGGTCAATGGTTAGAGAACTCAAAGAGACCAGTTTGACCATGTCCAGTAGGGAGACGTCCTTCAGTGAGTGGTCAAGGGACAAGGATAGCTGAGACTACGGTCAGAGAGCTCAAAGAGACCAGTTTGACCATGTCCAGTGTTGAGACGTCCTTCAGTGAGCGGTCAAGGGACAAGGATAGCTAAGGCTACGATCAGAGAGCTCAAGGAGACCAGTTTGACCATGTCCAGTGTTGAGACATCCTTCAGTGAGTGGTCAAGGGACAAGGATAGCTGAGACTACGATCAGAGAGCTCAAGAAGACAAGTTTGACCATGTCCAGTGTTGAGACATCCTTCACTGAGTAGTCAAGGGACAAGAATAGCTAAGACCACGGTCAGAGAGCTCAAAGAGACCAGTTTGACCATGTCCAGTGTTGAGACGTCTTTCAGTGAGTGGTCAAGGGACAAGGATAGCTGAGACTACGATCAGAAAGCTCAAGGAGACCAGTCCAATGTGTAGATGTCTTTCAATGAGGGGTTAAGTAACAAGGGTAGATGGTTATCTTCAGCTGGGCATTATTTTAAGAGTTTATAGAACGTGAAATCCATTAGTTTGATATCATCATCCAAAAAATATATGTCTACAGGATGATCAGACCTGGGGCCTGTAACATAAACGAAATACGATTAATTAAAGATTAATCATATATTTGTGGTACACATTTTGCCATAGACTTACGATTAATATTTATCGTAAGTTTGCATCCTTTATGTTTCAGGCCCCATATCAATTTATCTTTCCACTATTGTATTGCTGCCAAAAACAGTAACAACATTTTGTAACATTATGTGCCAGTCCAATATAATTGAATGTACACACATGTACTCAGATTTTAAGAGTTCTCAGTTTTCCCCACACCTCCCTCTGTAATTATGTATTTAGAGGGATAATTATGATTTTTTTCCATCATTCTAAAGCCATGTTACCATAGATATGTACAATTTTCCATGATAATGATTCAATGCATTCCTATGGGAACCATTTCTTCCCTCAATTTGAGCAGAATCATTCCTTCATTTCAATCTAAAAGATTGGAGGTCTGTTTTCCAAAAAAAACACATTTTTAATGAATAATTCAAAATCAATTTATGATTTTATCGAAAAGCTAAAAAAATTTCCCTCATTGATGCCTTTTTATGATATGTGCTTGGACAATGTATAATTACATATTCTTTCAAGTTATAAAGTGTTCCCTGAGAGAGCATTTGTTGATAAAAAATTTCTATGACAGATCAGCGGGAGCTAAACTCAAGGTTTGAATTGTCTTGTATTGCTTGTTTTATCTTTCCCCAAACACCACTCATGTTAGAGTGTTATTAAATTTTCAGCTAAACAACTCCTGTTTTGTCATCCATTGTCCACACTTGGCAGGATGTTGGTAAAGGTATTCCTCTTGCTCTGATCTTTAATTACTATGTGCAAGCAATGATAGGAACTGATAATCTAACTAGGAATTGAAGTAATTTCTCAAATAAAGTATTAATTCATGTAGGGTAGAATTGTGTGCTAGTTGATGATGAATGAATAGATAGGATAGAGGTGGTATGACAAAATTTGTTGATGCAAATTTATAAATGATGCTTCGAGTATATTATGAATTTATTTTGCAATAATGCAATGCAGTGATTTAAATGGTTTAGGATTTTTTTTTTCTCAGCAGAATTTCTCCTTGAAACAGTAATGTTTATCAGTCATGCAGTAGCATTTTGTCTGTAAAAGATTATCAGTAATGTGATTATTAAACAATTGATGTGAGAATGATATTTCAGATATTTAATCTACTATGGAATCAACCCAGAAATGGCTCATTTCACATACACTTTTGCAACCTGACAATTACCTTTAAACCTAAACATCTAGACTATCATTAGTGCGTACATGTTGATGTCATTAGTGAGTATAGTGTCATATGTTGCTATTGTTTTGCGAGGTGTGATCATGATTAGGATGTTATGTATTGCAACTGATTGAGTTATAATGATATTGCATCATTTTAGGGGAATTTTACCCACATTCTGTACTGTAATCAGGTTCAGTTTTATTAATTCATTCTTGTTTAATACTGTCATTGTAAAACTTGGAGATATATACAATGTATGTTCTTAAATGCAGAATACATTATAGTATTGTACTTTTTCACCATAATTTGATGGACTTCAACAAGGTGTGTTAGATTTTGGCAGGCCCATTGTGGGGCTTGTTTAAAATATCAAGTGCAAACTATTCAGTATTCCAAGGAAAGGGGTTTGTTTGTCATGTCAATGCATTTGCACTTGTTGTCTACACTTACTGCATGATAAAATAACAGGTGTTAGTATTAAGATTGACAGGGTCCTTCTGCTTTTATCAGTTTTGCTGGATCTACATTGTAATTTTTCTGTAAGAAATATTATTATATTGCCATGTATAAATAAATTTGTTGTCTCGTTTCTCTGTATCTTCATTAAAAACCCTTTTAAGTAATGCGGCTGAATCAGTTCTAATTAATGTAAACAAAAAACAACATTTTCGTAGGAGGAAACTGAGTATATAAGCTCCTTGGTATATCTGAACACATCAAATAACTACCCACTACTGACTAATCTAAGAACTCACTTGTATAAAACTTCTTTCTGTATTTTTTGTATATTTTTTAAGCTTAAAATTAATCATGGCACTCTAAATCTTATGTATTATTGTTATTATTATTGTAACGAATAAACTTTGAAGCAATTATCATGTTATGCATATTCCTGTTAAATTCTCTAACTTCTAACCCAGAGATGCCAGCCATACTGTAATATGTATCAGGTGTATTTTCAAATGAATTGTTCTCATTTTTGTCAAGCTGTGGTGTTAAGTGGCATTTAAATTTAAAACTTTTGTTTATTTCAAAATAGTTTGGCATCTCTGTTAACTCAACAAGTGCCTCGAAGGTGCTAAGCATTTAGTTGATAACATTTTGTGCAAATATGTGTCATTTTATCATCCCAGGCTGGTCCTGGGGCTTTAGAATATGTTTTTAAAAATTGAATATTATTTTTATATTGGAGATGCTATGAGCGACTATACACTGTATGATATCAAATGTATGTATTTCTTATTGACATAGATTTTAGCTGCATTCGATGAGAAAAAGAGAGAGAG
>BQKZ01004076.1:0-21983 GCA_036244855.1 Temnopleurus reevesii
CTTGGTTCTTCGAGACAATTCTGATTTCCAAATGGTACTCATTTTGTTCAGGGCTTGCCATGCTACTGCCTTCCTGATCTTGATATCATTTTCTGTTGAATTTACCCATGATCCGAGGTACTTGAAGTCCTTAACTTCCTTCAGGACATTTCCTTGGGCAGATGTGAGTGCATCATGCTGCGGTAAGTTGTATGTTAGGTACTCTGTCTTTTTCGAATTCAGGCAAAGACCAACCTTGGAGCATTCATTTAATACATTTAAAAATGTATTAAAGTTTATTAATTTTCAAAGTTTTTTATTATAATGTTTATTATAATGTTAAAACCTTTAGGCCTAATGGTTTCATCGATGATCATTATGAGAACCAAACTTTTTTTTTTACATTGCAAAGTCTATTAGCAATTATTTACAACGATATTGTCTGCCTCCTAATATACGACTGTTTCGCTTACCTTTATTTAACCGTTCATTGATTTTGCTCCGTACTTAAATTATGTAAGTTTTGCGATCATTCATGTGCATAGTGAGTCGTGAAATCATTGAAATAAATAGATTATACGATAATTATACATTTCGTAGGCATGTTTGATAACATAGCGTGACCTTTGAATGGATGTTAAATATATTGCTCGGGGTATTCTGAAGAATTACAGTTTGGATTCGGAGGTGCGTATGTGTCATCATAGTTTTAGATCTTAGAGGCCCAGTCACACAATTGCATTAATATCCAACGTAAATGTCTTGCGTTAAATGAACTCAGTTGACGGTCTCAGGTGTCTACCTATACGTCGATCCCAAGCCAAACGTATTCAACATTAGCGAGCGTCTCCCGTGCGTCTTGATGCGCACATGTAGCGCCAAATAAATTTGATTTACGCTAATGTACATGCACAGGCGTATGATATGGAAATGTGTGACTGGGACTTCACAGGTGCATTCACACCTTTGAGTAAAAATAATTAATGTACGTCTGGCGTAAATTGAGTTCAGTTGGCAATCCTTATGCACAGGATGTACTTTCGACTTACGCTAGCATGTGCATACGTCAAGAACATGCAAAACATGTTCAACATCGTTATAGCGTCTTCCCCGCGTCTTTGTGCACACAGGGGGCGTCATATGAATTCAGATCACGCTGGGCATGCGTTGGGTGTGAACGCGAATGTGGGACTGAGCCTTCCACGCACCGCCAATGAAGCTACGGAAATGAGCGCCAAAACTTTAATTGCAACAGCCGGATCTGGGGGAAGGGGAAGAGGGCAAATAATGGTTAGCAGTACTACCGAATAGACTCCAATGTGCGAGCATGTAGCTTTCAGCTGAAAGAACAAAATTACATTTGGATTGTTTAACATTGCAATGGCAGTGGTAAGAATACCGAAGAGGTTGCTATTTCAAGGGGTATTTTGTTTGCTGGTTCTGTATTTCGTTCGTGATCGTTTGCAGCAGAGTGGATTGGTGTTGAATGGACGCGACGTGAATGAAACGCTGATCGATGGGGCGCCCGAATGCTTGAAGCATGCCTCAGATACGAACCACAAGGCGAACGTGGCACGGATCCAACGCGGTGTACAGAGCTGGATACGACGGATCGACACGCATAACTATTCCTATCTGATTAATCCTGTAGATTGGTGCGATCAGAGGAAATCGGAAGGGGAGGATCTGTTCCTAGTGATGTTTGTCAACTCCGCCCCGGATCACTTTCTCAAACGGAACGTAATTCGGAATACCTTCGCCAGACCGGAATCGTGGCCGTTTTACGAGAGACGCAACCAAACGATGCGCCTCGTTTTCTCTGTTGGAGCCGTGGATGATCACATCATGCAGTCTCGTCTGGAAGACGAATCCATGATCTTCGGCGACATTGTGCAAGAGAACTTCACGGATGACTACCTGAACATGACGCTGAAAACCGTGATGGGATTAAAATGGACGACGACGTTCTGCAGTCGTGCGACGTACGTGATGAAGCTCGACGACGATGTCCTAGTCAACACGCCATTGATCGCCGGAGTTCTTCGCAAGGCGCCGAAGAATAGCTTCACGATGGGCGATCTCCACGCCCACGCGATCGTACGCGATCCAAAGAGCGAATGGGGGAAGTTTTACACACCCAGGCATTTATGGCCCAATCGAAAGTTCCCGCCTTTTTTCACCGGTCCGGCGTACATCTTCTCTATGGATGTTGCACAGAGAATTTTCGATGCTTGTATGGAAACGCCGCTTTTCCCCTGGTCGGATGTATACGTTGGGATGTGTGCCGCGAATGCAGGAGTTTACATGAGAAACGAAAGAGGGTTTATAGCTTCAGATTTGACCAAGAAACTAAACGACTCGCTGCCGATGGGTGAAAAGGATATTGAAAGATATAAGAAATTATACACCGTCTTTCATCTCCCGATGTTGCAGATAAAACAACTGTGGGAAATATGGACGAAAAGGACAATTACACTCTGAATAATACCTTGAAATATTTGCTTATTTATTGTATTTCCTGCTTCGTAAATGACCTGTGATTGTAATGCAAAATAACGTATTCAGCATTTTGTGTTGTATGAAATAAGTATAATAAGCGCTGTTTTTAGTTTGGTAAACGAACGTTACCGCAACTCAATTTCCGAAAGTGGTGGGTTATAATGGTTTATTAATAAAGCACATCGCGACAACGTATTAATTGCGGTATGAAATTGCCAATTGATTTGCTTTCTGTTATCGATCGGCACTATTTCATCGAGGATGTTGTAATTAGTAACGATTTTGTAAAAACAGTCGAATACCCAATTCACACTTATCCGGTGTTGGTCCGGTGGGTTATGTTCATAAAGCTGTTCGTGCATCTACTCACGACTCTACGAACGACTGGTTACCCTTTCTCTCGTGCTCGATGATAAACCCTGGCGCCGAATCGCATCTAAGAAAGGCTAACCAGTCGTTCGTAGATCCACGCACGATTTATGAAACACAATCCTTGTGCGATATGGCAGTCGGAATATTTTCCGGGCAATTCGTATTGTTCCGGGTGGTATTTCACCAAGTCATTCGAGTTGCAAATGGCTTTAAGAAAGACTTGAGTATGTTAACGAGTACAATACGCGTAACATTCCTGTTCAGATCTGCAAAAGAAATGATACCAGTCGTGCGTAAAGTTGTTCTTCAAGTCGTTCGTATCTTGGTGAAACACCGCCCAGATTTATCTTTTGACGATGGTAAAAAAAAAATGTGTGGCAATTACCCGGTGTTCACCATAAATTTACATGAATATGGTATCACCTCCAGTAATTTGTCGTCATCATTGTTCTTTAGAATTTGTGTTCAAACTTTTACTCGAATCAACTCAAATCTTCCGGGTGGGTGTTCGATGCACTGCTTCGCACAGCGGGTGAAGGCGTCAAGATGCAGTGTTTTTAAAGTAGGACTCCATAACCCCTGATCTAATGATCCTACGTGTAATTTTTCAATTTCCCCTCTTTCTCACTCCTCGTTATGGGTCGCGTGTCAGGTCATGATAATTGGGATATCCTTAGTTTTGTGAGTAGTGGATAATGACAATGAGACAGTCTGGAAAGCAAGCTCGGATTTCCGTCGTAAATTTGTAGGAGCGGATGTCGAGACTAGTCGAGATCTCGTGGTTTCACGAGGTCTGCGATTCAATCCTAAATAGACTTAGTTTTTGTAGAGTCAATTCTACACGGAACGGCGTCATCTATAATCAATTTCACTCGATTTGATTTGATTTGATTTGATTTGAATGGGGACAGCGTGGGATCGAGGAAAAAATCGGCCTTATTATTTGGCAAGTAACAAAGGCGCGTCACTCTGACCCACGATGAGTCAAGTTGATTTGATTTGATTTGATTTGATTTGAACTCGGAATACTGCACGGCATCATGTAAAAATCGGTCCTCCTACCCCTCTCAAAACCATGGAATTGCGCCTGCTATTGACATGACCATATTCACTTGTTGAAAACACACTATGATGGAGTCCCCTGTTTTCATTTGAACAATGAAATTGCTTTTGACTAGCATACAACTAAGAAACAGATTCGGAGGTTTATGATGGAATAAAATACACCTGAATTCTGGAATACCTCCCGGGTTGTTGGAATACCGAAAATATTCAATATAAGAGTGTTTATGGGAAAATATCCTTTTCCACGTCATTATTTTCAATGAATTGGTGGGTATATTTTTTTCCAATTTTGTTCAAAGAAACTCAACAAAATACAATGTTTTATGCTTAATTCGTATGTATTTTCACGAAGCGACGATAGCTAAATGGTAATGTTTCATGAAACAATATGTACAATTTAATTGACACTTGTTCTTCTAAATAATTAATACACATTTCAATAGGATATCCTTTGGAATGTTGCTAGGTCGGGATTTCATTGTCTTCATGCAACTATACTCTCTAGCTACCATCACTTTGTGAAAACTTGGACAAATTCATTGGTGTTTGAAAATGTTTAAATCTTTTTGACATGTAGTCATATAATTTATAAATTGAAATAAATGAAAAGAGAAAATGATTCGGTTCGTTTTTAGTGATTAATGAGATTAAATTAATATCCTAAGAATTACAAGAAATTGAATGATTTAGAAAGTCTGAGTGGTGAGCGTTTCAAAATGGCAAACAGCAAAATTCATGCATTAAAAAATATGGCAGTTGTGGAGCAATAGGTCAATTCATTCCAAGTCATACGATTTACCAACTGAGTTGTGTATCTGCTCTCATTAAGCGATGGATAGTAAGACATTAGAGCTGTCGTTAGCTAATAGGGGATACTCAACCGGATCTTCACGGGCAGTGGATTGTCATCGTTCTCATATACAGTGTTTTATAAGAATCCATACATTGGTAAAAAGCAGCGAGCAGCTCAGTCGGCAGAGCGTTTTACTTGGAATGAAGTGATGCCTCATGGCGTGGGTTTGAACCCCACAGCTGTCACAAACACGATATAAACTATTTTCGAAAAATAAAGTCGGTCGAAGGAGAATAGATCCGTTAGCCGTGAAAAGAACTGTGCGGACACAACAATGACAAGCCAGTTACCATTTGAATAGCATTACAAAGAACCATTAAAATGGCGTTCGACTTTATTTTTCGAAAATAGTTTACATCATGTTCACAATTTTTTAAAAATATTTTGGAGAATCTTGCACACTGAGAGAAAGGAGCAATATTGTACCTATCTGATAAAAAAAAATGTAAGATTGCACCCAAAAGGGTGCTCCCAGAGTTACAAGGTGCAATATTGTACCCTGTTTTTCTAAATGTGCACCAATGGCTATAATAGTAGAGACGTGAAAAAAATATATTTCCGTCTGTCGTAGAGGGGGAAAAGAAAAGTTCTTGCATAAAAATCTTGGAAATTTCTTTCAAATCCCTTTAAATTACACAAACGATCGTAATTTGACAAGTATTCAGCAAATAAGTTTGTAACACACTCAAACAAAAAGGAGATTAACAGAGTAAATTTAGACAAGCAACAACTATTTTGCTTTTATTCAGTCTTCTGTCATAAATAACATCGTTATGCATAAATCAACATTGAACACATTGATTTGCTGATTTATATAGCTTTTTGTTATATGGACACGAAATGCACATCTGAGCAATTGGGGACTTTCAATTTTAAAAATAAATATATCCACTAGCCTGAATAAAGTGCCTGGATTTGGGGTATATGCCTGTAGACTAATGATAGATTGTGTTGTATCACATTACTATTTTACAGTAAACATCATTCAATAATTATCACAAGGTAATGTGCTTGCATTTTAGAATTAAATTACATTACATGAATTCAATAATATATGATAATAGTCACTACTTTAATTCAATTTACTTTTCACTTTTCCTACGTGACAATTTTCTATTAAAATAATCCAACAGCATGTATGAATTCTTACCCAGCATATTGAAGAGTATTATAGAACCAAAACTTAAAATTTGAAATGGATGAAGTATAGCCAATTTCTTTAAATAAAATGAATCTGACTGTTTTCTTATTTTTGTATTACTGAATTATATTTGGCTACTTTTCTTAATGAAAAGGAGAAAATGGACACTGAAACCTTCTTAACATTCTTGCATGATTAGAAATAACAAGGGTTTAACATTCCTACCATGATTTGCCTGATATTACTGTAAAATATATGTGTATCTTTATCATGATCATTTACATCATGATTTTAAAGGATACAAATAAAAATTTACAATATTCTTCAATATGTTATTCAATGATTTTCACAAATTTGGCAGTGATTTAGATATCAATGATCACTCTGTAAATTGTACACTTCCAATGTATAGCAAAAACCTTATTTTAAATAATATAAGTTGTTTCAATTCATAACACATGTCCCTATTCTATATCTAATTAATTCCCCCTCTGCAATCTTTATCATATGCAAGGATAGATTTAAAAAAACAGATCTCTCTATGCTAATTCCCCAAGAAATATTCTGTTGAGATAATTATACTACAAATAATCGCAAAATGTTCTAAATTGCTGCAACAGATAAATTCATCAGTTATGGATGAATATGAGTATCAAAAATCAGAAAAGCATCACATTTTCATTTAATTGTGAATTACATAACAAATGATTCTTACTATTCATGCCTTTATAATGACAAGACTTTTGGTTAAGTTTTTAACAATATTTTTCATTCATGAATTTTTTATTAAATCCTAATTCAAATTCAATTCAATTCAATTTTACAGTTTTTTTCATTGCGTAAAATTTGTATTGTTTCCATGTTCACCTTACAATTACAAAAAGATCAAAACTGATGTGAGCTTAGGCATATATATGAGCAATCACAAGATTTATTCAAATACATTCGTTTGTAGGGACCCTTTACATGTACCTACGGCTGCACTATTTGCTCACTCTGATATCTCAATTTTCATCGTTTTGGAACATCACTTTACAACATCTTGGATAACATTTTCAATATAACATTGAGCACCACTAGGAAGAAGGGAATACATTTGTTAACTAAAATAGCTGTACATAATAAACACATATAGCTCTTGCATAATTACACTTTTTACAATACTCCATATACATCAATATTATACACAAGGTATATATTTCACATATAGAATAGAATAACCTTACATCTTATATGGTAGAAGTAAATAGCCATTTTCAGTCTCTATACATATTCAATCTACTTTGATTCCCAACGCACACTTTCAGCATAAAGTTGTAGGCAAACGCCTAGTTGTAGAAAATGAAAAAAGTTCAGCAGATGTGCCAGCCTTCTGGAACATGCATGAGATTAAAGACATTGTCACACATTATGATTTTGTTATTTTTTTTAAATCAAATGAAACGGTCTTATTACATTCAGATTGATAAAAACAACAACCAAGAATACAAAATCGAAGGAGCAAGATATTCATGAGAATCAAAATGTACCAATGACACTTCATTTGGAGCCCTAAATATTGGTTTTGAAGCCTATTATTTTCACAGCGTCGTTTCCGTACACCATCAACCATTTAGGATAAGCCAGGTGAGAATTTTAAAGCGAAAACTATGTGATATGATGCTTTTAAACACTAGAATTGCAAATTATTATAAAAATTAAATTGCACAACAACTAGACCAAATATTTCCTCATATGATCATCATGTTCATTATTCACATTTTAATTTCTATCTTTATACATATTCAGGAAGGTTGGCATCTCTCCATTGTTCCTACAGCTCCCCTAAAAGGCCCATGACTATGATTATGGGGAACTTGTCTCATTCTTGTTTAGGTATAGGAAACAAAAAAAAAAAAAAGCGAATGACTCACTTAGTTGACACTGTATCATAATCTGAAGATATTTTTAATAAATGTAATAAAAAAAAGTCTACAAGCTGCTTCAATTTTTCTTTATAAGCAATCACTCTCAGTTGGGCAAGCCACACACATATTTCAAAGGAATGATCATACGCAAGTAACTTTGAACCACAACCAGCAAAAGTCTGGAATCACATTAGGTGAAACCACAGTAGCTGCAATATGCAGGGACAGCAGAATGTCTTGAAATAATTTAATAATTTTTACACAATGCCACGCACTGTTTTGTTTGCACGCATTTTCTGGAAAATGTGGGGAGCTTTCCCCCAAAAAATATGAATTTCAGCAGAATTTCTTCAAGAAATTACTGAAGAACTCCCTATTGAATATCTGAATTGTTTTAAAAGATGCAGACATGATCGAGTTGCCTTTACTGTAGTTAGCATTTCTACTATAAACCTCAAGCAAATTTGAGGTTCACAGTAATGGGTACAGTGAATACGACACTGGTCTCTGAGCTACCAATGAGTTGTTTTATTAAACAGAGGCTTGTTGCATTTTTCTTTCCTTTTTCTTAATGCTCCACACTAAAATAACACATTGATGCATAGAGCTATCTCCCTCACTTTGAATGCAACTGCTCAGCTGTCATAAGAGACAGCTGACTGAGTGTAATCTGTTGATGATTTCATTGCATGACCTGGGAGTCTGAAGATGATGGCAAATCATTGCTTTGGATATACCAGACCGAACAATATTCAAGCATACTATACATCGACTGCTATGATGAAAAATTATCACAACATCTTAAGAAGGATCTTTTTCTACTGGACTGATAAATATGAAGTAATGGTCTGAATAAATCTACTGGTGAGTTGTTTCAGTGGATGGGTTCCTGATTCTAAAACTTCAGGCGTGCTCCCCGGATATCATAACTGTTCGATACAATAAAAAGAGTTTCATGATAACTTTAGAACACTAACTCTTTATGAGAAAAAGATGGGTTCTTTGAACGCTATCTACCGGTGAAGATGCATTGGGTATTGGATCATGTTGCCTGTACTAGGGCTTGTAACAAAAAGAATTTTGCGATCAATCTTATCTCTTTGGTACAAATTTTGCCACTGACTAACGATTAATGTTTGTCGGAAGTTTCTTTTATGTTCCAGGCCCCAGGTTATTCCTCATTGGTACCAACCGATTTGTTCTGAACAATAACTGAATGCTGTAGTGAGTATATATTAAATGCCCAGCTATAATAGATTCTCCGATATCCCATGCAGCAACTTTTTTACTGGATGGATGAAGCAGATATGACCGTCATCTGAACATTCTCTACCGGTGCAGTGAGTTGTTCTGTTTGATGGGTATCTCCTCTATAATCACCCGCCAATTGCTTTGAATAAATAAGATTGAGAGCTACAATGAGCGCATCTTGACTGACCAATGTGACATAGGAGATTTTCAATATCTTATGCGGTACCTTTTTTACTGGATTGATAAAGCAGATGTAACAGTCGTCTGAACGCTCTCTACCGGTGAGTTGTTTCGTTGGATGGGGATCTGATCATGCTGCCTGTACTGGTTATCCTCAATTGCACGGCGAATCTAAAACAAGATGACAATGAAACATTCAAGCATTTATTGTTCAATGTGATAGATACAAGAAAGAAGTCGAATAACAATTGGATGTTTACTTTCTGTAATCTACTGGTTGTGTGCGCTATCATTTTTTTTTAGATTTTTAGAAATTCTCGTTATGAGGTAGATTTCTCTTTCGCGACGACCAACGACACACAAGGAGGCTAGGCGGTAGTCACCGGAGTAAGGTAGAGATGAAGTTTTATTCATAAGAACAAAAACCCCCTAGTTAAATTCTGGTCAAAGCATAAAAATCCCGCATACGGCCATATTTGCCTCTGGCAAAATTAGGTCTCGACTGTCATCGTGTCGATGCTATACTGTAGTGTAGTGCCGACGGGACAGTCTCAGAAATGTTGTTCCTATCAATTCAGATATATTGACGATGAGTGACGCTAAGGCGTTCACCCAAGATGGACTTTCACTCCGCGTAAATCTGGGAACTACTTTGATATGGTACAGTGAATTTGTACTTAAAAATATATAAGGTGAATTACAAATGCTACAATCTAAATGCCAACATTTAAGGAAGTGCTAAATCTATGTATAAACGATTAATAACCATGAAAATTAATAAAAATCAAATTACATAAATATAGGGTACTATTCATTAAGCGTAAGGCAATCATAGTGATGCGGTTTCTATACGAGTAACGTGGGCAAAACGGCGCCAAAACATAAAATGATGGCTTCAAACAGGCAAAAATGCGGCGAAAAATCTGAACATATGTGTTCGGATCACCACAATAAATCCCCCCTCAGTAATGAAGTCGCAAACATTTGACATTATGAAATAGGTTACTTTGAATTATACAAAATAGACAACATTACGGTCATCAATGGCATACACATTGAATATCATTACAAAATTACATTATCCTTAACATACTACATTAAACAGCGACATATCGTTCTGGCCAATGTACATGGCGACCAGACCTAGTGGTTCTTACATGCGGAAGCGCGTCGTTGCGCTGCTCTGACGCTTTTGATGCTGGCGGTTTCGATAAAGGCGCGCTCTTGACAACTTTCGCGGAAATTGTTTCGGAAGTACGTGCGACGTCATCAGCCTGCTTTTCGAGGTACGCAACTTTTAATCGGTCTAGACTCACTGTCTCGCGCTTTCCGCGTATGTCCAAAGTGAAAAACTTGTTATTCCTCTTCAAAACCTTGAAAGGACCGTTATACGGTTGCTGCAAAGGTTTACGTACAGCGTCGACCCTAACAAATACGTAGGAGCTGGTAAACAGATCCTTCGGAACGTAAGAATTCTTCTGTTCAGCTCGTGTAGGGGTTAGAATGCAATCACTCATGTGTTGTTTCAATCGTGAAACATAATCGCTCGGATCTAATTCTGTGCGCACGGGCGCGATGAACTGACCTGGCAGACGCAAGGTGGTGCCGTACACCAACTCTGCAGGCGAGCATGTAAGATCTTCCTTGACACTAGTTCGTATGCCAAGCAATATCAAAGGCAAGTGCTCTTGCCAGCGTTGCGGGTCGCGTTGAGCTTTGAGGGCAGATTTGAACTGCCTATGGAAGCGTTCCACTAAACCGTTTGCCTGTGGATGGTACGATGTGGTACGGACTCTGGTGGTACCGAGCAGATTGGTTAGTTCCGCAAATAAGGAAGACTCAAATTGTCTGCCGCGATCCGTAGTTAAACGATCGGGTGCTCCGAATACGGAAATCCACCCTTCCACAAACGCTTGGGCGACCGTTTCTGCCGTAATGTCGCGAATCGGTACAGCCACCGGCCAACGAGTGAATCTATCTACGCAAGTAAGGACATACGTATATCCGTTAGAAGGTGGAAGCGGACCAACGAGGTCGATATGTACATGGCTGAAACGTGCGTCGGGTGCACTGAATGCGCTGAGGGGTGCCTTGACGTGCCGGTTAACCTTAGAGCGCTGGCATGGAATGCATGATTGTGCCCATTGTCGAACTTGCTTGTTGACGCCAGGCCAAACATAGCGCATTGTAATAGCCTTCTGGGTTGCGCGAATGCCAGGATGAGATAAGCCATGTATTGAGTCAAAAACAGCTCTCCTGTATTCTGTGGGTACAAATGGGCGCACGAGATCGTGTGACACGTCACATATGATCTCTTCGGAAGTACCAATCAGCGGTATGGATCGGAGAAGCATGCTGCTCTGCTCTTCTGAGCGCAATAATGCTTGTAATGCGGTGTCAGACTTCTGCGCCTTAGCGAGCGATTCGAAATCGACGCGCGCTTCGGTGCGCAGGGCATTGATTTCTGGTCGAGATAAAGCGTCTGCAACTGCATTGTCGGTCCCTTTAACGTGACGCAAGTCTGTCGTGTATTGGGCGATGTAGTCGAGTTGTCGGATTTCGCGTTGGTTATATCGGTCAGGTTTGGCATGGAATGCGTATATTAACGGCTTATGGTCCGTGAACACACAAAATGGCCGTCCATCGAGCATATAACGGAAATGCTTGATCGTCAAGAATACCGCCAAAAGTTCACGACCAAAAGTACTGTAGCGGGTCTCCGCCGGTTGGAGTCTGTGCGAAAAGAATGCAATCGGTTGCCACGCGTTGCCTTTGAGTTGTTGAACAACTCCACCGACCGCGTTGTTTGACGCATCAACCATGAGGCTCAAGGGGGCATTGACTTCCGGATAGGCAAGTAACGCAACTCTTGCCAGTGCCTCCTTGATTTCGCGGAAAGACTCCTCGCATTGAGGGGTCCATTCTAACGTCTTGCACGAACGCTTGCCACGTTTACGCTTTCCCAACAAATCTGTAAGTGGAGTCAGGATCTTTGCGCATTCCGGAATGAATCTCCTATAAAAGTTCACGAGACCCAAGAAGCTGCGCAAGCTCTTGAGAGATGTAGGCGTCTTCGCATCGCGGATCGCGCTGACCTTGGCAGGCAGAGGGCCGATTCCTTCGCTAGTAATATGGTGACCAAGGAAATCCAGCTCGGACATCCCGAACTCGCATTTATTCGGATTGATCACGACACCATATTTCTGCAAACGACCGAAAAGCTCGCGAAGATGCTGTTTGTGCTCTTCTTCGGTTGCGCTCGCCACAAGTAGATCATCAATGTACGCGTATACGAAATCAAGTCCTCGGGTTACTTGATCAATAAACCTCTGGAAGGTTTGCGCCGCGTTGCGGAGGCCGAAGGGCATTCTCTCAAATTCGTAGAGTCCGAACGGTGTACTGATAGCTGTCTTTTTGATATCTTCCGGCGCAACCGGTATCTGGTGATACGCGCGTACAAGATCAATTTTCGAAAACACACTCATTCCATGCAGATGACCAGCAAAGTCTTGGATATGAGGTATCGGGTATCGGTCCGGAATTGTTGCGCGGTTCAATGATCGGTAATCGCCGCAAGGGCGCCAGTCCCCCTCGGTTTTTTTTGGAACCATATGGAGAGGTGACGACCATTGGCTGCTAGATGTGCGGACAATTCCGAGGTCGAGCATGTGCTGGAATTCGTCGCGAGCAATTTTGAGCTTGTCTGGTGCAAGTCTGCGCGGTCTTGCAAACACCGGAGGGCCGCGCGTCTCGATGTGGTGGACCACATCGTGCTTTAGGGCTTGTGCGCTGTAGATGGGTACAGTGATATCACCATACTCCGCGCGCAACATGTCGTATAGCGGGTGATAATCGGTGTTGCGTACAGGGCTTATGCGCGGACAGTTTGAAGGACTGCCCGTTACGTCGAGGCCGGTCAAACAATCAAGCAACTTGCGCCTGCTTACATCAACCAGTAATCGGAAATTGTGCAGAAAATCCGCACCGAGGATCCCCATAGGCACATCAGCGATAATAAACAGCCATCGAAACGTTCGCCGCAGACCAAAGTTCAGCGTGAGTGAACATTGACCATAAGTATGGATTATAGAACCGTTAGCCGCTTTGAGAGTGAAATCAGATTTGCGCATTCGTTGCTGTTTTGTGGGCGGAAAAACAGAGACGGCAGCACCAGTATCAACAAGAAATCTGTTTCTGGATTCTATGTCTGTGACGTAAAATAGGCGATCAAATATGTCGTGCTGACCAGTGGGGTATGTCGCCGCGCTACACCGCTGGTCAACTAGTTTTCCGACAGAGCGCTATTTTGGCGTGCGCATGGCGAACGGCAACGGTGTGCGTTGTCACCAAATTTATTATGGTACCAACATAATTCATTGGAAAGTGCATCAGATGAGGAGTCGCGCCTTGTGGGTTTTTTGTTGCGATTTCGGCTACGGCTCCTACTACGGTCTCGTTCGATGCTTCCCACAACAACTGCGAGCTCGCGCACTAGTTTGGTTAGCTCAGAAACTTGGGTTTCGAGAGCGCTGTTGGTTTTTGAATTGTGTTCGGGCGCGATGGCAGCAATTGCGGGCGCGTATGGTTGCGTCTCGACAATGCGGTCGGCAAGTGAGGCTAGTTCCGTTAACGGGAGAGTCTCACTGGTCGATGCCAGTATTTGCCGAACATTTACGGGCAGTCTCTGTAGGAACAACTGTTTAAAAATTCCTTTTTCTAATTTTTGTTCACCTAGGAGTTGCTCCATGCGTCTTAACAATTGCGAAGGCTTCCTATCTCCTAACTCCTCTTCTGTGAGGAGAAGTTGCACCCTTCTTTGTTCTGAAGCACTAACTCGTGCTATGAGACTTTTTTTTAGTATGGAATAAGGCTCTGATTCTGGAGGATTTATGAGAATATCTCTAATTTCCTGAGCCACATCTTGGGGCAGGGCGGAAATCACATGAGCATATTTCGTTTGTTCTTGTGTGATGCCCCTTGTAGTAAATTGGGCTTCGGCCTGGGCAAACCAGACTAGGGGGTCTGTTCGCCAGAAAGGTGGTAACTTTATTGCTACCGCTTGGATAGGTGGTACGTGTTCGCGTGCGGACTCATTCACTGGCGATTCTGTCGCCATTTTGGAAGTACTTGGATAATGTATAATACAACGTACAATATACAATATAACAATAAGTATGAAAAATTGACTTTGTAATAGAGTTCACGACAAGTAAATAGAGTTCTCAATTGGCGATGAGAGTAGTACGGTCCGCAAGTGGCGAGGAGTTGCTGAGGCTGTCGATCGGTCCTCTACGGAGTTGGGACAACGTCAGGCCACCATCAGCTTGGATGACTACTTGTCTGTCGGGACAGGCCTCACGATCCGTCTGCTGGACGTCCTTCGCATCACGTCGGGGTCACCAGTTTAGAAATTCTCGTTATGAGGTAGATTTCTCTTTCGCGACGACCAACGACACACAAGGAGGCTAGGCGGTAGTCACCGGAGTAAGGTAGAGATGAAGTTTTATTCATAAGAACAAAAACCCCCTAGTTAAATTCTGGTCAAAGCATAAAAATCCCGCATACGGCCATATTTGCCTCTGGCAAAATTAGGTCTCGACTGTCATCGTGTCGATGCTATACTGTAGTGTAGTGCCGACGGGACAGTCTCAGAAATGTTGTTCCTATCAATTCAGATATATTGACGATGAGTGACGCTAAGGCGTTCACCCAAGATGGACTTTCACTCCGCGTAAATCTGGGAACTACTTTGATATGGTACAGTGAATTTGTACTTAAAAATATATAAGGTGAATTACAAATGCTACAATCTAAATGCCAACATTTAAGGAAGTGCTAAATCTATGTATAAACGATTAATAACCATGAAAATTAATAAAAATCAAATTACATAAATATAGGGTACTATTCATTAAGCGTAAGGCAATCATAGTGATGCGGTTTCTATACGAGTAACGTGGGCAAAACGGCGCCAAAACATAAAATGATGGCTTCAAACAGGCAAAAATGCGGCGAAAAATCTGAACATATGTGTTCGGATCACCACAGATTTAAGGAAATGGTGTACTTTTCAAACGTCGAGGCTAACAATTTCGGAATATGCATGAGGATTGAAATCAAAATGTAAATCACCTATCAGTTGAACCAAGAATTTTCTTGTGAGAGAAAGCATGGTAATTAAACATACCTACATGTTTCCTCTTCTTATAAAATATATGACCCAGGTGTATGGTCATTCACATTTTTAATCTATATCATGCATATTCCAGAATAGTTCACATTTCTGAAAATGGAATTTCGATATTGCTTTGTATTGCTACTGTAATCAGGGCCTTGGGTAATAAAACTATTGCGATGTGCATAAAATTCAGCACATTAAATAATGGGATATTGCATCATGGTTAATCATACTTTTAAAAAAAAATCTGTTAAGAAGACTCTTGGCGATGTTCACAGATTTGTAACATAAAAGAGATACGATAGATTTTGCATTTAATCGTATCTCTATGGTACATGTTTTGCCATAGTCTTACGATCAAATCGAAAGTTTAATTGCATCTTTTATGTTACATGCCCCTGGTTATGCAGAGTCCCACAGGAATAGAAAGAAGGCCATGCACAGACTTCCCAAAGTCTTCCTTCATTCCTCTCATGAAAATTTCAATAGAAAAACTCAAACAACCACCATGCAGGCGATGCTATGAATTCCCTGCATGATTCAGCAAAATGAGCCTTCATTGAGGTCTCCCACATAAGATACACTACATAACACACGAGGATAAATTAACATAACCATTATTAGAAAGACAGTAATTCTAAGGGGGTGTTGCTCAAAGGTTGCAATTGATCGCAACTTGCAGTTGATCGGTGCGCGCCAATCAAAATCATGGTTTCATGCGCGTATTGTTAAATGCACACACCACGAGCGAATGAAAATGTGCGTTACAGTTTGCAAAGTTGCAGTTGATTTTGAGCAACACCCCCCCAAGTCTATTTTCTATGCACCTTAAATTCATGTAAGCTCCATGGAAGTAGCTTACTACAAATATGAGTACACAGGAGGCATTCAAAATAGCTATGAAATGCTTTGCATCATTTGGATTCAATAAGCTAGTGACCTACTTTATTTAATCTCCTTTTAAGAGAAGTACTGCAACACATGAACATGAAATCGTTGGCAATGATATTGGAATGAGTGGAATCATGCCAATTTTTTTAGCATACCTACTTGCCAAACATTCCAATTTCCCTAAGCATTGCTTAAATCTGATATTCTGCTACACAAAGTTTAATATCATATTAAAATTGAAACATTTAGGAAAATGCAAATGTCAAAATCTGCAAATCAACCAATATGTGCAAATCTGCAATCAAGCACCGACCAATAATATTAATGATGCAATACCAAGGAAGCAGCTTCAGTTCTTCAAACTGTTTTCCAAGCAGGCCATGCAATAATATACGGCTAACCAATCAAACAACAACTATTTGATATGTTGAGTCAGACCTGTCTATAGTGGCCACCTAAGAAAGCAACTCAGGAGGCCAATATAAGCGGGTCAGCAACATAGACCAGGGCGATGTTTCACGTAGATTGGAAAGACTTGAAGAATGACTTCAAAATTGACTGGTATGCGTCCTTGTAAGTAATGCTTGACAATATTATGCATATTCATCTCAAATACTAATACCAGTTGTTTTAAAGTCTTTCTTATCTTGGTAAAACACCATCCAGGTGGTTAGCAAGACAAGTTTGACTCTATTATATTTAATGCTTACCTCTTTAAGAGCTACCACACCCATAAGCCTGCCAAGAGTAGTGACGTAGGCATGGTTCAGACCAAGTAGTGAGAACAGAGAGTGTACCTGTTACGATAATAAAAAAAGAACAGAAAAAAGATGCATTAAAATGATGAAAAATAAAAATTACAAATGTCATAGATTCCAAGGGTCAGAGACCAAAATGCAAGAGATTCATTCAAGCAAAAGCTATACAGAAGGGCAAAAAAAGGTGTATGGTTCGGGCCAAGCAAGGCAAATAGTGAATGCACCTGTCAGGATAAAAAAAAATGCATAGATGCATGAAAAAATTAGACAATTTCTATAGATTATGCAAGTCAGGGGTGGAAGTTGACTGTTACTTTACATCCATAAAGAGGCTTGAAATAAAAATATTCCTAATTACTGCATGGAAGTTTACTTGTCCTAGCTATTGAATTTCCCTTAATTTGTGGGGCCAGATAGTATTCATTTGAGGTGACTTCTTTGTGGTGCGGATGATTTACACATCCATATAACCTCATAACCAAATACAGGCTTTGAGTCATCTTTTTGACACTACAAATTATGGGGGGGGGGGGTCAACAAGTATTTTTTTGTTTTCAAAGTTTAAACTTTGATGATTCATGCATCATTGCAAACTTAAACGACATTGGTATTTAAAAAAATATATCCTTGTATTGAACTTCAATCTCATACTGAAGTAAAACCTTCCTGATATAAAGAAAATTGTTTATTTGGGAGAAAAGAGGGGCAGGTAAGGAGGGCATCATGGAAATCTCTAACAAATCAGAAGCGGGTGCAACCCCATTAGGGTTGTTGTGAAACAAATGAATCAATTTCTTTATGTCATTATATTGATTCAATACCTTTAATGATCAATTTTCCTGCCTGTATGTCTTGTGATAAGAGGGAAAGGTATGATTGCATGTGATCAACGTGAGTCATTGCGTGTCTTCCTAGTGGTTAGCACATATAAGAGCAAAGTCGTTAACCCTCTCCAGATAGGGAGGGGGGGGGGGACTTATCGTGTATCTGTGCCACTGAAAAAATATTGCGGTATTTGCGTTCAAAACTGCTTGCTGTCACAGCTCATTTCAGCTTAGTAGATGTAGAGCGGCCAAACTTCTGGAATATTGTCGATATGTATTATAAGGTAAACTGAGCTGAAATTTTTATTATCATGCGTTCAAAACTGCTTGCTGTCACAGCTCATTTCAGCTTAGTAGATTCGGAGCGGCCAAACTTCTGGAATATTGCCGAGATGTATTATAAGGTAAACTGAGCTGAAATGTTTGTTATGCCATCTCTCAGAAAAGGGTATACCTACATTGTAGCCATCTTTGAAGTCCAGTTTATATTTTCAAGAAATCTTCAGATTCATCCCATGCAAGGTGTTGGAGATCCAGACATTTATATTTAAAACAAATGTTTGAAGTGAAATATCAGGCATACCTTATGCAATGATGTCCTCTCAACCAAGTGGAATGGAGCAGGATCTATCTGGCAATCCTTGAAGTCCAGCTCATCCCTTAGTTCTTGGTCTTCCCATTCTTCTTTCTGTAAAAATGAAGATGAAAAAAGTGAAGAAATTTATGGCTACATTCAAAGAAAATGTTGGGAAACATTATGTATTGCACACTGTCTGCTATAAACTGGCTAACTGCCCATGCATATGAGATGAAAAATCTTCTACATGAGGTCTAATTCAAGATAATTTTTGTATTTCTCAAAACCATTTGTATAAACATATAATAATACGAATCAGATAAAGCAAAATACATGTATGTCAATGACGAAAAGAAAAGGCCTGATGTTTGTTTCTATGCATAGAGTAAAAACTAATTTAGGACTGTGATAGAACATCATTCCTAACAAAGAGAAATTATTTTCCTTTTATGGTACCAGATCTACATGTCAATAAGTTTCAAAGGCTCCTTGCTAATGATTGGCCCATTTGAATCAATTGACCAAATCCGGCTTGTAACAAACAGTAAGTTTCCTACACAAACCCTATATACCGCTTACAATGACTTTGGAAATAATTGAAAATTTCAGACAAGGTCAAAAGTTCAGTTAGTTAATGTTCTTAAAAGTAGCTTAGAGCGGGCAATAAACTGCTGACTTTATGAGACTTGGTACCTACCTCTTCTTCAGTCATATCCTCAAACGTCCCAATAGACTGCAGACAGTACGAGAGAGATAGTGAAGGAGATGAATGTTAAAGGGAGGAAACAGAGAGGGTGATTAGGAAAATGACAGGGATGAAAAGAATGTGAAAGTGAAAGAGAGGGAGAGCGACAGAAAGAAACAGAGATGGAGAGATAACAAGATTGAGAGAAGGGGATAGTAGATGATGGAGAGATAGAGATCATGGAATGAGACGTGAGTGGTAAGAGAAGAGGAGCGAAAAAAGAAAAATAGAGTGGCACAGAGGGAGGGAAAGAGAGAGAGAGAGAGAGAGAGTAAAATTAATAGGAATTGAGAAAGCAACAGAAGGGGATAGTTGACAAGGGAAGAGATGTGGAAAATGAGAGGGAAAAGGAGAGAAAAAGCAGAAGAGAGAAAGACAGAAGAACAGATTGAGGGGAAGACAAAAAGAGAGTGAAAGTAGAAAGGTGAGGGGAGGACAGAGGAAGTGAAAGTGAGATTTTAAGTGAGATTTTAAAGGAGTGTGATGTGAATAGAGACATTGATGAACAGAGTGGAGCAGAAAGAGAGGTACAGAGATTCAGAGAGGGAAAAAGAGATAAAGAGAAAAAATAAAGAGAGATGGCAGATGCAATGGAGAAACAAAGGGGGAGGATGAAGACAGAAAGAACAAAGAAATGATCCAGGGTGGGAACTCATGGAAATGAAAGCAAGTAGTAAGAAGAAAGAAGGATTGAATAAAATGGTGAAGATTAAGAACGATAGTGACAGACAGAAAGGTGAAATAATTGAAAGTAAGATTGAAAGGAAGGGACAAGGGATAAAAAAATAAAAGAAACAACAAACATACATTAGAATTCATAGTCAAATGCACTCAGTATAACAACTGTTAATCTTCAGGGAGAAATATTGGTCCACATTGTGCTGTAAGTTTATCTTCAAAGTTTATCTTCAGTTACAATATTATTCATCACCTTGAGAATATTCTATTTCAATTTGCAAATCACTGGGGAAACCGAAATGGTGAAACAGGAAATACTCGCAAATGTCAATCAGTTAGAACATGATGCAATGAATATAAAGACTTATAAATGATCTTTTCCAAGATATCCATAAACCATGACAATCATTTGGTAACATTCATGTATGACGATGCAACAATGTATTGAATGATTATGATTTTTTGTTTTGTAAAAGCTTCAAAATCCTAATAGATTCATGAAAACACGCACTGAACATTACACACAAAAATAATATAACAATACAATACCTTTTTTTCATGAATTAAAACAGATATTATAATATATGAAACATACAAATATATAGAAAAAATAAATAAGATAAAATGAATGTTCATACTATGTCCAAATATGTAAAACAGCAGATTTCTCAATGCAAAATATGCACAACTATATTATCACCTAAAATAAATAGAGAGATATAAAATGAGCTTTGTAGTGAATATCAAAATAATTCTCTCTTTCATGGATATAAGAACGTCACACAGAATGGCAAAAATTTATGAGAACAAATAAACATTCAAAAGCTTTTATATCTTTGGTAGACTTGCTTCTATATTAAAGTAATGAATTTCATAAATAGGAACAAAACATGCAGGATAAATTAATAGTAAAGATACTAACTACATGAACTCAATGCCTTTTCAACATGCAATGTAAAATAGGTCCCCTTCCCTCCTATTCCAGTTCTCATGCATGCATGCTTTTCGCACGCCCACAATCTCCCCTCCATCTCCTTCTCCTTGCTCTCTCCCTCTCTCTTAAAAATTCTGTGGGAGGTGCATTGACCTACGAAACATGGACTACAGACATCTTTATTCCTTTCAAGTGAAGATCAGCCAACACATTTCAGCTCTCATGTCACCCAAAAATAAATTTACAGATTTACAGATCAATTTTTCAGCTTGAGCAAAGATATGGAAGAGACATTTAATACCCCTGACCGAGACCACCTAATATTTTGTCTCTAGCTCTTGTCGTGAATTTCAAATTTGTCAGCCGATTTCCCACATAAAAAGACTACAGATCGCGAGTATTCCATGATTCATAGGTCCATGGGAGGTGTAAGTAGCAGATCACTTTCAAATCTACAGGCGATATTGGTGATGAATCACTAAACACCTGTTAGTCGGGTCATTTATCACCAAAGAAACTCTGCAAACCCTCTTTTTCACGTGAACAGAATGCAAAAAAGTCAAATAATTGACAGTATTAAGAATCGTAATTCATGCAGTAATGCACTAAAGCAAAATCCTTCATATCATGTCAACAAAAGCAAAAAACTTCATATCATAAGAAAGAATTTTTAAAATAATTATTATTCTAGAAAATCATATCCTTCAGCATTTGCAAGTCCTTTCTTTTTTATTTATTTTTTTATTTTTTTTTTACTGTATACAGACAATTGCAGTAGGCACAGCAATACGCTAAAAACAAGAATACCACAGCACTTTATTAGTACAAGGAAGTCTCAAGATTTCTTTCAAACGTGGAGTAACTTGTATTTGCCTGGTTGGCGAATCGGATATTGTTCCCAAATTTAAATCAAATACAAAGCGCTTTGTTGTGAGTCTACATTTTGGCCGTGGATTTGTATGTGTCTGATTCTGACATAAAGTTATGATAGGGTGTATACATGTATACCAGTATTTGTATGGTATTACTAAGATACTGTGATGAATGAGTATGAAGCATTTTGGAGACATATAGAATGATATGTTTTAAACAGAGTGCAGTGCTGCGCCTTGAGCACATTATTCATGTGGAATCTGGCGCATTATATGTAC
>BQKZ01004076.1:22283-37603 GCA_036244855.1 Temnopleurus reevesii
CCTATTATTATTATTATCATTATTATTAAATATCAAATGAAGTTCATAGTGTATTAATAAGGCTGTTGTGTGGGATCTAGCTCCCAAGGCTAAAAGCTTGCCTTGCAGCTCAATCTTGCAGTTTTTAATATCTCTATCCTTGGAATTAAAGAGAGCGTAAAGGCCATTGCAGTAGTCAAACCAAGAAGGGATTAAAAACGCTGACAGCAGGAGTTATTGTATTTTTATGCCCAAACGTTCTGTGAAGACTGAGCTAGCCTTTAATGATAAATAATAATAATAATAATAATACTACTTCTACTACTACTACTACTACTACTACTACTAATAATAATAATAATATTAATATTCAGTTCTTATATAGTACATAACACATAGCCATGGCATGTCCCTATGTGAACAACAGGGACAAAGGCATTTGGACACAAAGGCATTTGGACAAAGTAAACAACTTGATTCAATCTTTCACAATAGCTAGATACACACAAAAAATCCCCTCCCTCTTATTCTGCTGAAATCTGTAAAACACATGTCGCATAATGAATAGTGAGGGTACTTTTTTTGTGTATATCTAGCTATTGCGAATGAAGTTGTTTACTTTCTCCAAAATACTTTGTCCCATCTGCTCATAGTGTACTCTCGGCGTCTCCGAGGGTTAAAGAGTTAACATGCAGAAGCACATGCAAACAGACAGGAACGACTATTTTGACATCCTAGAGCAATTGCAGACCTATCGCACACATATGACTAATGAGTCACTAATACATGCGTCTTAACATGTGTGAAGGGGCCCTTGTATTTCTAATGTTAAACATGTGATAGATTATATATAGATATAAATAGTTAGCATATGCATCATGGATCATGGGTTTATTAATATCTTTTATATCGCATTAACAGATTAATGTATGTGTATGTAAGCAGATCACAGATGTACACAAGAGTTGGTTGTAATATATCAGTTGCTCTGTGCTAATAATTGTACCATTGTATGAGAAATTGTTTAACATATATACACTGTAAATGAATACTTGAATTTTAACAAATGAATAAATGTATTTACATGTATGACGTTGCATAAATATACTTTTTTTTAAATATAGAGTCATGTATACATATTTAATACTGTTTCAATTATGTGAACAACAGAAAAAATGAAATTTTGAGGGCCATCCATTCTCTTTCCTACCAATCTTGTGGCATTTAATTCATTACCTACATGTAGACCCAATATCCCACATAAGGAAGGAAAAATCCACCCTTACCCAATAACCTCCCCTTACTTTTCTCTTTCTCTCATTCTTCCCCTTTTCCTTGGTCAATTTCAATTGCAATTTAGTACATCACACAGTTCAAAACACACAAGAAGAAAACAAAATATCAAAAGTAAAGAAAAAAAAACTTTCCCCAAATCTGGAAAATATAATTATTTGAAATACTGGAATATTCCTTGGTCAAGGTTCTACAAGCAAATACTCCCACTGCAATATTTGCAGACCCTCAGAATTAATTAATAGATGACTGAATATGAAATAAAATAAGGGTGAAGGAACTGGAAGTATGTATAGTATACATTTCCAAAGAGTACAGGACAAAAATGAAATGCACAACTGAAAGAAAAAGCAACAACCAAAAACAAGGTAGTCAAGAAAGTATGGAGCTTGAAGATTCTAATGCCTGAATAAAAAAAAGGTGGTTTAACTTTAATAGTCCAAGGTCTAAACCTGGCAGAGCCATAGCATGGGAAAATTTACATGTAAATGCCAAATAGGTGCGTCCATTGGGCCAAATTTATGTGTACGTGCTAAATCAAGCATGTTAATGTGTAAAGTTTCCCATGCCAGGGTTGTGTACCAGGTTTAGACCATGGAATGAAATAAACCACCTTTGTGAATTCTGACCCAATAATTTTTAAAGCACTTTTCCTCCTCAAATCATGCTACTCCTTATAAAGAAGGTACTTAAAAAATGTTTCCAAACTATTAGTAAAAAATCTTTCTACTTCAGTAATTATTTATTTCCAATCTATCTATTACTTCCAGATGATACACTTCTAATGAATACAAAATTAAAATTGGTAGCCTTTGTGCAGCTGATATCATGGTAATTGAAGTGTTCTATGTGATCTAATCTCCTGTACTCGCCCTTGCATGCAAAAATAGAGGAATATCGAGCAGATCGGAGCAAAATATAGGTGATTGACCCCCTGTGATTGATTCAATATATAGTTCTTCAATAAAGATCCATGTTGTAATTAATGACAGAACATGAAACTCTGAGCGGGGATCCCCCACAGCTCATGGATAATGCGTAAAGGTGATCTCTTGGTTTTAATTTTCAACCAATCTCTAGAATAGTGCTAAATTTCTAGTCTGTTTGCGAGGGTCTACAAAAAAAACTATGAGCCACTGAAGTTTGAAACTTCAACCTAAACTCAAAGTTTAGCAAATGTGTGTGAACATAGACAATTTATCTACCAGAGAAGAGAAGCATTCTTTTCCTTGTTCTATAAAGAAATGTAGGTATTGTATCTGTTGCTGAAAAATAGGCACTCTTCATTCTATTGCATGCTTGAGTCATTGTGAAGACTCGAATGGGGAGTACTTTTTCCCCAATTCTTTTTTGTGTGTGTAAAACTCCCATACTTTCTAGGCCACCTGAAACACTACAAACTACAAAATCGCTACAAGAAACTCATTCTCAATTCACACAATGTTCTAACTACATGGAATCCATTCTTACCTCATACTATCATCAAGTCAAATGGGGATAGTTAGAAAGGGAAGAAAATTATAAAAATGGGTAATATTGTCAAATAAAAGAGAAAATTAGTATATATCTACTTCATGGAGATATTATCAAGTGTTAGATTACTAGTATTTGAGCTATAGAAAAGCATTATTATACAAGAAAGTAAGAAATATAATCATTTCATTCCATATTTCATTCAGCAAGTCATCAGAAATCAATGCATGCAATTTATAGGTAAATTGCAATGGGGTCAAAGGAAATATAAATTAGTATTATGGGTTGAATCAAGCTATGTAATATTGGGATAAATCATTAATACTACAAACTGCTTTAAAAGTGTTATGACATTAGAAGAAATATTAGGATAATATGAGCTAAACCAAAAGAACAAGAGTATGTGGTAACTTTCCTTCTTACATTCATTTTTCTAAATCCAATACTTGGGAAAGGATTATTTATCTACTATTTATTCATTTATCCATTCATCCACCAAAATATTAATGAATAATGAACAACATAAAGAGCGGAACAGATACACTGGGACAACCGTGGTTGCAATTTTCAAACTGAGAGTCTTAATTTGTTTCCAGCAGCAAGTTATGAAAAGATAATCTTTCCCAAATTAGCACTATATGTGATAATTTTGACATTGATGTTTTTATATAAAGTTACTAGAAAACTTCAGCAATTAATTAGGTTATCAATCATCTTTAAAAGTGGCTACAAAATGAAACAATTAAATCAAAGAGACAGGCACTCAAATGTATCTGTTGGCCAGATAAGCAGACATTTAAGTCATGCTTTGTAAATTAAGTGTAGTCAACAGAAACAATAACAATGCTAGCTTCCGACATAAAACAAAACATTGATACATGTACCTTCACCATTTACTATAATATATTGGAATATGAAATAATCACAAACAAGGGATAACATATTTTGTGATGAAAGACTCTCAACCTGGCCTTTTTGTTTCACAGAGTTGGTTATTATCTACAGCAAGTATGCATACATCAACAGAATCAAGACAAAACACTTACAAATAGTAGACTTTCCAAGAAAAATGAACAAAATAAGGATGTACACCATGGATAACACACAGTGTAAATGTAGGCCAATAATTCATGCACCTGTTCATGGGGCCCCTTTTAATTAATGATATGGACGTAAATTCGATATGTAATGGAACAATAAAAATAGACATTAAAAAGATAAAGTACGAAGGATGAAATAACATATTGTGGAGGGGAAAAAGATATTCATAGGGTGAGAAAATGAGAAGAGTTCTCAGTATTATATTTGATTTATCTTAACCTAGAATATGCTGAAGTCTATACAAAATACAATTGGGAAAAAAAATATAATCATTGGAAAATGAATAAAACAAATTTTCCATGTTTCATTGAAATTGAATATCATTGATCAGAATATCAATGTTGTTGCTATGTTGGGTCTCATTGTGTCTATGCAGTGTAGTCCCATCTTTATTTGATGGTAATTTAGACTACATTGGAAACTCACCATAAAGAGATTTACAGTTTATATAAATGATATAAATCATACGATTGATTTAGGATTTCGCTATGATTCCTACGTTTGATCTTTATTTTACGCTTGATTAATCAATCATAAGTACACTTGATAAATCTTTTACATTACAGGGCCATAATATTCCTGACATAAAGAGATAATAATCAGGTCTTGGTTCTTTAACATATTTGGTTTTTTTACCCCCACTATAAACAAGATTACAGCTATTACAAGGTATTTTGATTGGTCCCAAACACCTTGTTATATTGAGTTTACAATGCAATAACCAGAAGAGAATCATGTACATATCTAGCAGTTTCAACATTTCGAGGGATTGATTATTTAACAGAAGACATTTAAATGAAACACTCATACCACAGGTCCGAGAGTGTTTTGATTTTCAACATAGATGTTTACATGTATGTATTCTCTTTCACTGATCAAATCTGTTTTCAAGATGTTTTAACTTTACAAGAATATGGTTAAAATTAGATCTGATGGGATGGTTAAATGAATACATGCATAAATACACCAACAGGAGGTTTTCACATAATACATTTGCCAATAACAAGAAGTTGGATTTTTTTATAGGCCAGCGATTGACAAAGCTACTTACTTTTCGTGAATTCTATTAGAATAGAAGATAGAAAATATAGAATTTATGAAATCACAGTATGGAAAAAAGATAAGAAAAAGCACCACAACTTAAAAATAAATGAAATTAAATATCGTAGTTTGAAACTGACGTTTAGAAAGATATTGAAAGAACATTTCAGAGTGGAAAGGCAAGAAAGCTAAGGATGTTTGCCAGCACCAACAAGGATTGTACAGAAGTGACCTGAGTGCTATATCAAAAACTGTGAAAAGAACGCTACTTGTCAAAATTATATGCTTACATGTACTTGTTATCACTATAAAATGTAGGAAATAGGATCACAGAGGGATCCATGACCCACATTTACTGTTCTGACTATTTATAGTAGTATCGGGTAGCAAATGATGGTGACACGCACTGCATATTATAATAGATGCACAGAACTTCATGAAGCTAGACAACTAAATCTAAATAGAAAAATAGCACTGCTTTTTTTTAGTATAAAGTTATTTGTCTAAAAAGTCAAAATATCTAACATTAACAAGCCCATTACATACTACAAATATACTATATACTGGACCGTAGACAGTTCAAATGTATGCAGAACAATTTTCTAAAATTAGCACAAAAATATGAGTATAATGTTACAACAAATGTGATATTTGTGTCTAAATTTAGACCCCCTTGTGAGAAAAGACCACAGTGGATTAAAAGTTCTCAATACAATTTGTAAATGATTGTTTAGTAAGTGGATGAATTGTGTTAGGCATCTAAAACTGCTTGTAAATAATTGAACTTGAAAAATAATTGAATTGATTTAACACACAACAATAAGTCACTAATGACTACCAAAAGGCAATGCCAACATCTTAAGAACATAAAATAGATAAATCACCTTAAATGGCCATTCTTATAACGATCAAATACAACATCATCCATATTATTAATCAGAAATAAATACGAGTTCAAATTAGCATGAAATCAAGCTCATTAATAAAAAGTTCCTCCCTGGCAATTTTTAGAGTGTACATGTATGTAATGTTGAAGGAGGTACATGTACATTATGGAAGTAAAAATAATCTTGCTGCACCCTATATAAAATCCATTTAGTTTCATATCAATTAAAATTAGGGGCATGTACAAGTTAAAATCTGCCTGTGAAGAGAAAGTATGAATTAATGATGAAGATGATAGGTGATGATGGGGGTGAGGCAAAATAAAGGAGGAGCATGCATGGAGCACAACTCACCAGTTTAATTTGACGACCAAAAACAGATGCACGTTTAAAATCAAGGGTTGTGGTAGGGGAGTTATTAGATGAAGCCTACAAAGGAAACAAGATTCACCAGAATACAATACATGCATCAAACACAATTGACACTAAAACTAATACTTCATTCACACTTATACAGTGAACAGCTGGGCACACATCAGATTTTTTTTCTAGTCATGAAAGAAAAAAGATCAGAGCGGTGTTTCACCAAGATATGAGAGACTTTAAGAACGACTTTATAAATGACTGGTATCAGTTCTTGCGCTGAATAAACATAATTCAATTATCATTGAGCACAAGAAGGGACATCAGTCATTCTTAAAGCCATTATAAGGGTCTTTCTTATCTTGTTGAAACACAGTCCAGTCGTTTACAAAAGACTTTAAGAAGGACTGGTATCAGTTCTTATGCTGAATATGCATAATATGATCGATCATTGAGCACAAGAAGGGATATCAATCGTTCTTGAAACAAAGCCCAGGAGAGTAAAATTTGACATGAAAAGAATTTTGGGGGTGTTAACTAACTCAGTACCGGCTAAACATCGGATGAGTGCAAATGGTATAAACAGTCAAACATTTCACTTATAAAAAAAATGCTTTAGATTCAAGTATGCACGATCTGGCACAAGATTCACAAAAATACACACAACAAGAGTTATATTAGAATTCTATCTATAAACAAATTGTACAACTATGAAAGATGCATAGCTAAAAAAATCTTCAAAAATTTGATTCTAAAAGCACAAGCATTTATCAAAATTATTCAAATTTTAAAAAAAAATGAAATACTAAGACTGAATTGCTGACTGAGGAATAAAAAAAAATCTTCAAATTCATTATTGAAATCATTGCACAAGTAAATGCAGCAACAATAACACAAAATAATTTGCACTAAGCTGCAACAACATCAAAGCACAGAACATTTGGGATTCCATTAGGTAATTTTGACAAAACACAAGGTCCACAAAACTGCATGCAAATGAACAAATCTTACTAATGACCAAGGTAAAACCACTTCATATTCATCATGCACTTCAAAATGTGATGATACGAATTTAAGTGAATTCAACATTTATGACACAAAATGCCTGCAATCATTGGGTATCCTTAATAACCATGTAACCACACAATACATAAATTATGAAATCTGCACCTCCGCATATGTCATCCAGTAAAAACATAGCGACATGTGTGTTAATACTAGTAATATGATTCTTTAAAAAACACCTCATTCATAAATAATATGTAATCCACAAAAGCTATAATTAAAACCAGAAATCTATTAGCATAAAAGCTTGATAAACTTTGCAATTTGATGAAGGTTCAATTCACTCAAGCTTAATAAATATTCCTATTAAAGCCTTCATGAGAATATTTCGTGAAGTACCAATTCTTTGCTTGAAGATTTAAAATTTTAGTAAAAACCATGTGTAATAAAGTTTCAAATCAATCAAAATGTTCTAATTCTACGAAAACACATCTATTAATGTACACCAAACAGAGCTTGTCACTAGGACAACACACTGTGGGTAAAACAGGTATAACTGCAACTCTGAAAAAAGTGCAGAGAACAAAAAAGAAAACTTTTCATTCCACCTCTACCTTTCTTGAACCGATGGAAAGTGAGCGAACAAATTTCTGTGAAAAACAGCAATTTTTTCATGAAACACACTCTACTTTTTATGACAAGATATTGCAAAAAACGATACAAAAAATTGGGAGAAGTTGATCAGAGGACACATTACACGTTTCAATATCCTGGAGTTTGAGCCAAAAGATGAAAATATGATAAACTATATGTTATACAATTATGTAAAAATATATTTCAAGATATCCAATGATGCACCTTGGGAAAGGAAACAATTTTAATCTTGCATAAAAGTGACTTAAGACTCACCTCAAATGATTTGGATGTTTCTGGTTTATCTGCAATTAGAATATGAATGAAAGCATATAATTAGGTTAACAATGAAACTTTACCCTTTGTAATCTTAAAAATGGAATAAAAAACATATAAACTTTGCAACAAAAACTCAATCGATTCAATTTAATGCTATTGTATGATATGTTATTGTCTAATTAAGGGAAATTCTTCTTGCTCACAAAACAATGGATATACGAAGAACACTATATGCCTTATTACATTACACAAAATTATTCAAATAAAGACACAAAATTATCATGAAATGACGGAAAGGCCAATTTAAAAAAAAAATGAAATAAAGGTACATAGACACAATTCAAAATGAGTTAAGTGTCACTCTTAAATGAGTATTTGAAATTTTAATCAAGTTTGGATACATCTGTAAATGACCAAATGCAACAGTTTTTAATGTCATCAAACATATTGCAATAAAGGTTGCAAGTTAGTGATTTCTTTTATTGAAATAACTCTCTCACTTCATGACACATCCCGAAAAGTGCAACCATTCTGAAATGATACAAGTAGATAAAGATATCTATTATGTGTAACTAATGTGTTGACTATCATATCTATAACCCTAAATTACAACTGAATGACTTCATTCTTTCAATGGGATATTTACCTTCAGATACAGGAGACAGATTGATACTAACTGCTCTCTCATTGGAGGAGGGCTGAAAGCAAGGAAACAATGGACAAAGAATTATTAGAATTCAAGAGATGCTTTATGTGCCAAGGATGGTAAAAGGGATATGGTACAAATTATGAAAATAAGTCATCATCATCACCATCATAATCATCAATGTCATTGTCATCATAATCATCATTGTCATCATCATAATCATCATCATCATCATCATCATCTTCATCATCAATATCATCATCATCTTCTTCATCATCATCATCATCATCATCATCATCATCATCATCATCATCATCATCATCATCATCATCATCATCACCAACACCATCACCATCATCATCACCATCACCATCATCATCATCATCTTCATCATCATCACAGTCACTACCACCATCATCAACACCACCACAATCATACCTTTTTGTGAAACTCCACCACTGGAACATTATCTTCCCCTGAAGCCTCCCCGTTACCATCAAGACCCTGCTCCCTCCGCCTCCTACTGGTGGCCACGAGGATCCTTCTGGCTCTTCCGACCTTCTTCTCCAGCATGAATGCTAGCTCTGTTCTCTGAACCGAACCAATTAGCACCATCGACTCTGCATGATTCAAAGAAGGCATATTACTGAGTGGACAAGGAGAAATGTCTTGCTGTTGCTTACAATCATCACAATCAGCTGAACGCAGAAAACCTTGAGCTCTTCATTACAGTTCAATGAACAGCAAACATCACATGTTACCTAAAACCATTGTACCAAACAGCTATCACTATTACCTTGTACTTGTACTTGTGGTTTTCCTTCCTCCGGTGTGCGGAGATCGACGGCGTCAGGCCGTGGGCTTGTCGGGTGGTAGAACATGACATCTGGTCAGGGGAGTTGTTCGAGGCATTGTTGTCGGAGTAGGTGGATTTTAAGGATAAAGCGCAGACAGTGGGAGGTCAGGGAGGAGGAGGTAGAGAGAGGCAGGTTGGGTGGGGGGGAGAAGAATTGAGGTGGAGAAAGCTTCAGGGTCTTCTGTATTTAGGTCATTAGAGATGGAAGCAGGCAGGTCAAATGCCTCAATACAAGAGCGGAGGTTGAGATGATGTTCAAGCAGTATTGGGCAGGTGGCAAGGAAGTGAGGTGTATCTTCATCCTCCAAGGCGCATAGTTTGCATCTGGGGTTGGAGGACTTGCCGATTGTCACAAGCCTGCTTTGAGTCGGGTAGGTGGAGGTGAGAAGCTGGGCACGTAGAGTTAGGGCTCTGCGGAGATGAGGAGCAAGAGAGCATGGGTAGAGCAGTGGGATCTTCGGGAGAGATGGCAGATTCCTCCAGTGACTAAGAGATGTCTTCTTCTCAATCTCTTCTCTGGCATGCTCTAGCTGACTTTCGTGCACTGCTTTGTTGCAAGCAGCTTTCCACTTCCCATATGCAAAGTCCTTTGATAGAAGGGAGGGTAGAGGTGGCAGGTTGTATTTGGAGAGCAGCTTGGACCAGGCTGTAATTGTGGAGGTTGGAATGGCGAGGGCATGTAGGAATGTCCTAAATTCGAACCTGCTGTGGTCAATGTTCAGGAGCTGGCCGATGAGGAGAAGGGTGTTCAGCTCGATCGCTCTGGATAGGTCGAGGAGGTCAGTGAGGAGAAAGACAGCTGCATTGGCAGTACTGCGTGGGAGACCGAGGAGTTTCTTCATGAGGGAGTGTTGAGCTGAATCAAGTTTTCTGGCGGAGGATGTTGGAAGATTCAGTAGTTGGGCGCCATAGATCATGCGGGGTATGCAGAATGTCTTCCATAGCTTTGCGATGGTGTGTGGGAGGAAGAGGTTGTTGTCGGAGTTGCTGCCGATGATGGAGAACAATGTGTTGTACCCGATTCTGGAGATTCTGTGAATGTGGTCAAATGGGGTGGGAGACTTGATGATACCAAGGTGAGGATGGTTGCTGACCTCCTTGAGAATCACGCCGCCGATGTGAAATGACGGGTTTGGGTGTCGTGCAGGCTTGGGGTTGAAGACAAGAAGTGCGCTCTTTGATGGGTTGATTGAGTATTCCCACTTTGTGGCATATGAGTGGGCCAGATCCAGCATGGCTTGAAGCTCTGCCGCCGAGTTAGCTAGGAGGGCAACGTCGTCGGCCAGCACTATCACTCCAGCGTACCGGTTCTGGAAGTGGCAGCCAAGTCCTTCAAGCCGCAGTGACTTGATCAATCCATCTATAAAGACGTTGTACAGGATGGGAGATAGGATACCGCCTTGTCGAACTCCCTTCTCTAGCGGAATAGTGGAGCTGATAGCATTGTTCCAGGGTACCTGGCTGTGGGCTTCCTGGTAAAGAGCAGACAGGGTAGCGAGAATGGGAGAGGAGATTGGGGTGTCTTGTAGCTTGGTGAAGAGGCCTTTGTGTGAGACAGAGTCAAATGCTTTGTGGGCATCAAGGAGTGCAAGGTAGGTTGGCAAGCGAGTTGATGTGTTGGTTTCAATGGAGAGTTGCAGGGCTAAGGAAGTGAGGATGCAGGATTTCCCTGCTTGAAACCCGAATTGAAGTTCGTCCGGGATATCGGCGGTTGAGAGGGGTTTAACTATGTGGGGTTTAAGGATGTTCTCCAAGAGCTTGGACATTGCAGAAGTGAGAGAGATGCCTCGATAGCTGCTGGGGTCGTGAATGGGTTTCCCTTTGCCTTTATATTATATTGCGATTATATTAAAGCAATTTGCATGAATACAAAATCTTTTAATTACTGGTTGCATGAGGGATTAAAATTTTTCAGTAAATCTCAAGGCTCTTGTGGAAATTTGCTGCAACATGAAATCGCCACTTTCAATGTAACTGAAGCAACAAGCACTATGAGACCTCACAAAATTGCTGGTGGCATGAAATTTGCTCCTACCACAATCATTAAAGTCCTAATAAGCTTGGGGTGTGGTAGGAATTTGGGTTTTGGTAAAGATGGGGATTCTATTTCAAAATAATACAAGGATTAGGACTATAATCATAGCTGCCAACATGAGACAGTTGAAATTAGTAACAATTCACCCACAAATTAGTAATCTTCACATATCATAAATTGGAATGTATGGTAAATATGCTGTCAAAATTTGTAATCTCTTGTGAACTTTACACATAACATTACAAATTTACGCCAAAAATTAATAATAATTACTAAAAATTATTACAGTTGGCAGCTATGTATAATTAAGCTTTAAGGATTAGGTTTGAGGTTATATTGTAAGTTTGACTTTTGCCAATTCTTGTATTACCTGGTGCATCCACCAATGGGAATGATGTCAATGATGAGTTGTTAAATAAGTTCTTTATAGGTTGACAGCCAAGAGATGAATTTTAGATTAACATCATCATCAATTGGTATTACTAGACAAGTAGAGTCAAACCTAGAATTATTTATTTCTTTATTACCTGGTGCATCAACCAAAGGAAATGATGTCAAAGATGAGTTGTTGAGTAGATCTTGTAGCTCCTTATAAGTTGACAGCCAAGAGATGAATTTTAGATTCCGAACCATGATATCTTCAACAAAAATGTTGTATGTCCTGACAAAACAAAAATGAGAGAAAAAACAGTACTAAGTAGCTATTTCCTATATAACAAATGGATGACAGTGTATGTCATCAGGATTGATGTATTTGATGAAAAGGGATAACTTTATACATAAGAAATATGCCTGTGATCTATAATTAAGCAAACATGAGTGGCATAATATAATCTAACCGATTATTTTGCAATAAATATATCTAAATAGATGTTTAACATTATTAAATTGTTTGCTCCAAAATGACTGCTTAGTTTTGAATTTCCTTGTACATTAATCTCCAAATCAATCGTAAGTATTTGAATATGATTTGTGAAGGTAAATTCCACAATAGAACTAACAATTGAACATAATTTTATTATAAGATCTGCTGAAGAGATTGAATTAAAAATGTGTACTTACTTAGATCCAGCATGGCTGATATCGGGTAAGTACGGTAGTTTCTTGATGCGTATGATACTATCATAGATGGACGGTTGCAGCAGCTGGGCTATGGCGTTGGCAATTAACACAGCAATCTATAAAGGAGAAGAATCATTTAAAACCATGTCAACATTCTGATAATTGAATGTGCTTGTTTGGAGGAAAAAACATTACAATATTTCATTAGGTAGGTATGTTAGCTTCTTCATGCGAATGATACTGTCATAGACAGCAATCTGTGATGGCAAAAATAAACCATTATAAACATTTGCATCATTTTCTTTACAAGGGAATAATTCAATTTGATTACATGAGAGAGTGGGGTAGGAGGGAGGAAAGGGGAGAGGAGGGATGGAGGAGGGAGAAAATGGATGGAGGATGGAAAGAGAGGATGTAAGGAGGATAAGAGGGAGAATAAGAGAAGTAGAATGGGTGAAGAAGCAAGATTACAGAAGGGATGGCAGAGACAAGGGCAGGAAAATATGAGGATAGGAAGAAGAATGAGAGGAATAGAGAGGATAGTGTGAGGGAGGGGCTGGAAGGAGGCGTGGGAGGGAGGGAGGGACGGCAGTAAAAAGAGAGTGGGACAGAGGGTAGGATAGAAATAGAAGAGAAAGAAGAGAGACAAGATGAATAAGACTCGTACCATGACAGGTAGAATATGAGTGATTTGTCCCGTCAGTTCAAACACTATCACAGACGTTGAGATGGTATGAGTTACACTGCCTGATAATGCTGCTGCACCTGTATAGAAACAAATAATCATGTATAGATTGTCAAGTCTGTACAAACTCTTGAAAGATTATGCTACAGTCACAGATAAACTTGCAAATGCGGTATGAATGATTTTCATATATTTATATTATTGTTTTAGTAGTATTAGAATGAGTCATGTTAAAAATGCAGACTCACAGTAATAGAAATCAATTTCTTTGTCATCTTATATCACCCTACAGTTATTTCCCTATATCTGGTACAAGTATCTTGCCACTTGTCATTTGCCATCTCCTTGGCAGTGTTTCACAAAATCATTCTTAAAGTTATGTATGACTTTAACAAAGACTGAAATATGTTAACAAGTTTAATATGCGTAATCCAGCACAAGAAATGGTCCCAGCCTTGCATAAAGTCATTTGTAAAGTCTTATGTTACTTGGTAAAACACCTCCCAGGTACGACTCAGTGCGAGGTTGCTGCACTCTTGTCTGCAATGCATGTTTTTATCTGAAACATGCTAAATGGAAAAGATAAGAGCAATAATTACCAACGACAGCATAGCCGCCAGGCACGACTTTATTCAGAGTATCGCCGTTAGGTATTCCTTCTGGAAACCATACGGCCATTGCCTCTCCTACTAGACGTCCAAATGCCGCCCCTATCGTAAATACTGGAATGAAGACTCCGCTCGGGACAGGTAGGGTCACAGACAATGCAGACATCCAAAACTGTTGAGGGCAGGGGAAGGAAATAGATGGAAAATATTGAGCCATTAAAATAAATTGATTTAATCTTATAAAAATGTCTGTTTGTAAGTAGTTAGTTTGGACAGTGAGATCATTGCGCCAATTCCCTCTCCCTCGATGATTCATATAATACCCTGAAAGTACACTGGCAAATCATGAATTTTAATGGACATCTACATCATGTAATAATCTACTTCAGACCTGAATTGGTGTCAATAATGATTAACACAAAATGGTATGAAAAGGATTGCAATATTTTAATACCTCCAGAGTGATAAAGAACACGAAATATACAATGGACAAGTAGGTCTTCAACTCCAAACCATGGGGAAAATTCATGATTAACATTTTGAGAATGTTTAACTTTTTTTGTTCAATGTTTACCTCCATAATAATGAAGACCACCAAGGTGACAAATACATTAGGACGGTGCCATGGTTTATAGATGTTCTCTTCCTCGATATCCTCAGGGTCGTTGCCAAGGGTGGTGTTGCTAAATAATTCATTGATCTGCTGCTTCTGTGTTAACTGAAGATTACAAGAAAAGAAAGATAAAGAGAGACATGTATGTCACACTGTAACTAATAACACCTCCACCACTATAGATTCTCAGGGCTACTGCTGATGGTAAACAGTTAGTTTATGTCTTTTTTACTAATTACTAAACGGAGTAAAATTAGTAAAATCAAATACTTCAAGTCATTTTTATTGCACATTTCATTTATTTCCATTCGAAACAGAATGCGTTGTTAAAATTAATTTCTCCATATTTTCCATCCCAGCTACCATTCTCATCACATCCAAACACTAGTACTACCATAATCACCACCACCCCCCCACAACCATCCTCATCATCATCATCATCATCATCATTACCATGACCACTAAAACCATCACCCATCATCACCCACCACGATCATCAAACATCAAAACAATAACCTGAAAAACATCTGCACAACAACCACCAACACCACCACCACCACTATCACCACCACCATCTCCACCTCCACCATCACCACCACCACCTCTACCAACACAACCACCACCAACCAACCCTGAACTCACCTCTCCTGCCATGAACTGCCCCAGTCCAAGAGGGAAGGTGATAGATGAGATCACAAAAGCTACCAAGGTTGGGTAAATCAAATCAAATCAAATCGGTTTATCACCACCACCACCACCACCCC
>BQKZ01004077.1:15934-37999 GCA_036244855.1 Temnopleurus reevesii
TTCTTGTTCCTCCACATATCAACACAAAATTCTATGGATCTAGATCCTTCCAAGCAGCCGCAGCAGAACTTTGGAATCAATTACCAGATGATATCAAGAATTCAGACACCACTGACAATTTTAAGGCACGTCTAAAAACATTTTTATTTAAAAAAGCCTTCAAATGCTGAGTACAATTTTAATTTCTTTGCTAAGCACATGTACTTAACAACTATTGTTTCTCTCTTTGCTTTTTCTCTTTAATCAGCGCATAGAGACATTGTATGTGATATGCGCTTTATAAGTATAGTATATTATTATTATTATTATTATCTGAGATGTAATCTTTGTCATGTGCACTTGCTGAATGATGTGACCAATAAAATACCATTTCAAAAAAATACTACTCAATTAGGGGTAAGAGGGAAAAATCATTTTGGGTAAAATTTTGAACAAAATGGGAAATAGTAAAAGATTCTACACCATTTTTAGATTTTACCCCAAAAACATGCATGTGACCTTTTCCACCTAAAATGAGTAAAGCTTAATAAGAGTGTGTCGTATGCAAAATAGACGGTAATAAGGTTTAAGGAAATTATAGAGCCCTAGTCCGCCGGAGACATATCTTGCGTTCCTTTTTTTATAAGGAACATTAGAAAGTAAGATGAAAAAGAGGAAGATGAAAAAGAGAAGAAGAACATTTTGACAATATCATATATTAAAGCCCGAATACAGTTTTGGTAACGATTAAGAAATTAGAACTCTACGGGATGTTTATCATGACGTAATATCTCACTCACACTTAGGGACCAAAGCATATTTTTGACGAACTGACTTTTTTTGAAAATTTGAATTTGACCGTTATATCGCATTTAAAAATATTGAATTAGTGAATTAGGGACACGACACTAAAATATTTTGCACATTTTAGGGTATAACTTTACCAAAACTTATTCATTTTTCACGCGAGCTTTTGAACACTATGTTCATGATACTATATTTTATTTTATTTAGATTTGAAGACCAAACTTGGGGACAAAGGTATTCGCTATTACCAAAACTTTACTTGGGCTATAATAAATATCACATGAGGGGGGGGGGGACTCTGGTGTAACCGTGACAGATCATTGTGTCTGCAAGAGGGAGTGTAATTGATATACAACAATATCGAATATATTGCAGCAAGCCTTTCAGCAGCAGGTATTGGCAGTTGTTGTAGGATATTGAACACAATGCAGATACATCAATATTCATTTATATATATTTTTTAAAGAGACATCATACTTATAAGTTAATGTTAACATGCATGCAAAAAATGGAACAAACAAGTAAGCAATTACCGTAACGAAGAAATCAAATTATTTACACTTACGTAAGAAAGTGAACAGAGAAAGTATATTTTGAAGCGCTGTTGGCTCGGAGTTTCAAAGCATGAGGCCAGAATAACGACTGTCAAATTGAAATCCTGGGGTTCTTTTTTCGGTAAGTGAATTTGGCTTACACCTCTCGTATTATAATTATGAAACTCCAAACTTCTACAAAAACAAAATGCAGTTGCGCATACGCGGTATACAGTATTCAACAGAAGTGAGTACACCCCATGTCTGCATGTGAAAATTTGGGAAACTGCTGGTACTCCTTGATATGTATGTGTCAACTCACAAGTCTCACTCCACTTGTAAAATGGATATTATATGATATAATTTGAGATAGAAAACTATTATTCTTAACCAGATGTATAGAATATTTTTGATATTTGAGAAAATTGAGGCAACAAAAGTGAGTACACCCTGTGTTAAATTCCCATTGAAATTTAGTAACATCCTAAGTTTTATGGCAAAAATTATGTCATATTTTTTCTCTACACAAAAAAGTGTTGAGATTTAACATTACAGTGACATGGAGATTGTGTTACATGAATGCAGCTACTTTTCTGAAAAGTAGACAGGAAATTAGGAGCATTGCTTATGATCTTCCCTTTTCCCTTTCTCACCCTTTGTATTGCACAGAGAAATTCAGGAATCGAATGGAATTCATTTTGATAACTCGAAGTGTCATCAAACAGGAGTAGAAATTGGTGTAAAGTGTGCAACGGGCGCCATAGGGTTTTCTTCTCACACACACACAAAAAAAAAGTTAAGCAGCTTGTTACCAGTACTGTGGAGCAATATAGTGATAAATCTTTATGTGACAAAATTTCAACACAAATATAATACAGGGTGTGCTCACTTTTGTTGCCTTAATTTTCTTAAATATTTATAACATTTCATATATCTGGTTAGAATAGCAGTTTTCTGTCTCAAATTACATCATATGATAACCATTTTACAAGTGGAGTGAGACTTGTGAGTTGACATTATACAAATCGAGGAGTATCATCAGTTTTTCAAATATTCACATGGGGTTTACTCACTTATGTTGGATATTGTATAAATGAAGGATACAGATACGTTAATAATAGCAAAGACGTAAGTAAAAGTAGCGAAACACACATTAATATTAATAGTAACAAGACGAAAATATCTTCATGCATTGAGATCAAACTAAAATATACTGTCCTAATTCCAAGGACCGAACAAAAAGTTAATCTAAAAGACTGCAGTCAAGGACCAATTCAAATCGGATTGAAATCATCAATTCAATATATTTAATGTTATTTGTTTGAATTGACAGGAAATTTCAATCAAACTCTGGAACGGTCCTCGACTACAATATTCAAGTACATACCCACGTCCGAGACTGATGGTCGTTGGAACGTATGTGTGCGAAGAGTTGAAAAAAAATGTTTACAATGTGGCGTCAAATAACAAGAATATTACTCAAAGTGAATGATGAGTTGAGTTAGACTATATAGCCTTTTAACAGACATTAGAATTCGACGGAAAAAAACACAAACAGACCGAGCGTATTTCGTAGATATCATGATATGCGGTAATAATAAAACTCGGAGTTAAGGAACGAGTGCCTGAGGAAATCATACGGTTAAAAGATGACTCTAACCTAAAAAATATTATTTTGAAACAGGAGCAGAAAAAATGGTACAGTTAAATACATTGTAATGAAAAAATGGAGGAAAGAGGATGAGCCATCTCCATGCACTCAGATACTTCTATAACAAGGAGCTTCCAACACAAGCTCCTTGCTTCTGAAGTCGTTTGTCTAATATCTCATGAATTCAGAGGGTATACTTTTAAAATTTAAAAATTGTAATATTGATCAAGAGTTAGGAAAATTTTACATTACTTTTTACACTGTGCATACCATCATTTACCATATTTGTTTATTTTTGCATATAATATCAAATATTTTGCCTTTTTATTACATTTTTGTGTGTTTCTATTTATTCTTGTTTTTAGAATAAATAGAACAATTTATATCATATCTTATATATGATTTATATATTATAGAATAAAAATTAACGCCAAAACAAATCAAGCATCCTCAGAATAAACATTTACAGGTTTTAGTTTGGCATGTTTTCTTGTATTTCTGAAAATAAATCTTCGAATCTAAGAAAGTAAGCAAATTGAATTGATAAAGAAATAAACAGTTATAATGGCAAAGCTACAATCATTTTAAGTAAACGGCATCATTACCCGTAAGTTTGGATATGTATTAAAAATACGCTGACAAACATGTATTTTGTATCTCTTTTGAGTTTAGTGTCATAATGTTTGATGTTTTTTTTTCCTTCTAATGAATGCACAAAAAAGTCAACCTCCAAAGTAACTCGCAATGTACATTTTCATACTTTTTCCAAGGTTTTATTATAAGAAAGTACACTGCAAAATACCCGGTGTTAAATTCAACTGTTGTTGAACCTAGATACCGACCTAGATACCGTGCTGGTGTTGAATAAGACCATGGGTGTTAACTCAACATGTTCCTCGTATCCATATCGGACACCACCAGTTGTATTTAACACCGGTGTTTACGTAGTGCATATACCTGTGTTGCAAGTTACTCCAGCATGCTCCAAATGGCTACAATCCTGGAACCATTCTTCCGATTTAGGACATGCCCAGATGGTATCCTCTGTCCCCTGGCATTGAACATCATCGTATGCTATAGGAAAGGAACTGAATCCGAAATGGGAATACTTCCACGCTGATAGCGCCCCAGATGAGAATCCAAGCATACGACAAATCACATTGGCGTCCTCAATATCCCAGAAATCGTCGCAGATGGCGCCATACCCCTCACCGGTTGCGACTTCTACTGTGCCCTCGTGTTTTCCCCTACCGCCGATCAGGTTAATAATATTCTCTGATTCTATCAACAGAATAAAAAAAGTCGGGTTAGTAGGCATGCTGACAAGATCGAGCAATATATGCCGAAAATCCGAATAGAATTTAGCTGATTCAGCAAGTGCAATGTTCATTAGTCTATGTCTTTGGCCAAAATAGGAATTGGTCAAGGAGGGGAGACCGGGGGGGTGTTTCATCAAGATTTGTCGCAGCGACAAGGAGTCATTTTACGACAGTTCCCATAGCAACTGTCAGCGATAGTGCTTTTCATCCAATCACAATCAAGAAATTAGTCAGCGCTGACTAATTGTCTCTGCGACAAATCTTGATGAAACGCCGCCCAAGGCTAGTTCGCTCACGTTCTGCTAAGGTTGCTGTACGATCCGCTTTGCAAGTCTAAACAGTGCCAAAATGTCATTATTTGATAAATGTGAGTTGTGGATTACTATACCAACCTTATTTCGACCCCATCGTCATCCCATCGTGTCGGGGCAGGTATGCCTACCCCCCCCCCCCCCCCCCCCCCGATAGGCCCTGCTATCACAGGTCAAGTTCGCCAAAGAAATGAACTATGCTCTTTTCTTCAATTTAATTACTTTATTTAAAACAAACAAGAAACTAACGGTTCTAACATAGAAAGAATAAAATTCAATTGTTAAAGACGATATGATGATGATGACAATGATGAAATAAAATGCCGTTGACCAAAACTTATACTACCCACATCGTGCTTGGATTTTAAGACCAGTTTTTAACCGACGGTTAAGAACATTTAATAGTGACACTAAATTCAATATAGAAAGACACCATTTTGAGTATAAAATAAATGACTACAGTAAATAAAGCAAAATCATTGGGCGAACTGCCCCGTTGACGGAAGGCGAACTAGCCCCATGGGCAAATATTTTGCGGGTGAAAATGGTACACCTCTAATCATTGTAAAATGGCATTGATTACAAGAAATTATTTAGACTTATGATAGAATTTGCAACATTAGATAACGACCGATGGTTTACTCAATTCGACAAAAATCACAAATTCCAAGGTAAAATTTCAGAGCTGCTTGAATGACGAAAGAAAAGAGTCGATCACATAGTAGACATGTTTTATTTTTCATCCTCTGTATAGATTATGAAAAAACCCGGGTGGCGAACTTGCCCCTTAGGCGAACTAGCCCCAGTCTCCCCTATATTCAAGATTCAAGCCATTTAACAACGATATTTCATGACCGACCGGCCTGTCTCTACAGCAACCTGCGGTACGCGGATGAACATCTGCAGGAGATTGATGTGTAGACAGTAAGCGTTTCGCTGGCCCAAAACCACGTGTTTCCTGAGCGCCGATCTATGCATGGTTACATTTTTTTCGGATAGTAAATGTTTATTTAATTCGGTTATACGACATTTAATCTGAGATTCAAATATATCAAAATGAACACATAGAATTCAAACCGATTTTGCGATGAATTTTCATTGTTAAATAATTCCTTTAATTTGTCCGAGAGATTTCAGAGAGATTTAATGTGATGGTTGTATTTCTCCAGACCTCTTTCAATTTAACGTTTTCAAATCGTGTCTTTAAGAAATTTCATATGATGTTAAAAATTCATTCAACATCTTACAGCTGGTGACCATGTATCGTGATCATGTTTTTTAATCTGTATGTAAATAAAATAAACATTAAATTTAAACATTAAATGCTGGTTCAAAAGGGTAAGAATAATGATAACTCTGTTATTAATTCTTTTTTTTTTTTCATTTCATTTTATTTCATTTTCACAGGAAAAATACAAAATCATTTTACAAGGAAAATAAAGAATTTTGCAAAAACAAAATAATACATCATAATTATATTCACGATACTGATCGTATATCAAGACACGAATCTTCGAACGACTGATGGCCTCTTCTCCAGTGCGATTCAATGCCAAGGGCTATCACTGAATGCGAGGAAGGGTCACCAGTCGTTCATATCTATGTATATATATATATATACAGAGAGAGAGAGAGAGAGAGAGAGAGAGAGAGAGAGTTAGAAAGAGGGCGGAAGAGAGAGAGGGGGAGAGAGAGGGGAGAGAGAGTCGTGAGTAGATGTACACATAGTATAATGAAACACAAGCCTGGTCAGTGATTCGTGAAGCTTGTCGAACGACAAATATTCAGCGCAGACTAAATCCAATATGAAATCCTTGATTTGGATTGGATGAAAAGCAATACCTCTAACTGTTACTATGGTAACAATCAGTGAGTGGCTGCCTATATCACTGCGACAAACTTCATAAAACGCTCTCTGCGGATAAAGAAATTAAGTTGTAACTATTATAATATTTGAAATCTTCTGGTGTAATTGGACAGATGAATAATAGTGAGAACGCTTTAACTGGAAATTCTACTTAACCAGATACTCTTGAAAAATAATGAAAATAATTTTTCTCCTCCCTTCGCCCCACAAACACCCACATTTACTCAGCAGATCAATTAAACTGCATGTGCATTTCCTAATCTTTCGGAATAGGGGTGTTTTGATTTTCCCAGGCACAAAGGGGGGGGGGGGTCCAAAAACCGTAAATAGGGGTGTTTCAGAAAACAAAAAAATCTCGAAATATGTTTAATCAGTTATCGTTTTCTTTCTCTTCTGTTTTCCGTTCCAAAAACATGCGACATGGGGTAAATTTGCATAATTTCATACAAAAAAAAGAATCTTAATTAGGTGTTAATCACTTAATACATCTTCCAACTCAAAGAACTTGGAACAAACAACACGATATAAACTATTTCCGAAAAGTTAAGTGGGCCACAGACAATAGAACCGTACGCCGTGTATTTAAATGTGCGGACACAACAATCACAAGCCGGGCCCGATATGAATAGCATTAAAAAGGACCATTGAATTTGCGTTCAATTAAAAAATGGTTAATATCGTGTTAAGCATAATTATGTGCGTTATTGAAAGTGAAGGAGGGAGGGGAAAATTTTGACAAACCAATATTATCATATCCACCCATTTAATGTTTATTGAAAATTGCTATGTTCTTTTTTTCGGATCCATAAACCTTTTTTGGTGTACACTTCTGATGCGACTTGAAGATGATCATTTCCCTTTGTCTCCAAAAATAACAGAAGGATTCATGTTCAGATAAAGTTTTTTTTGTTGTTGTTAGAGTTACAATTAACAAATAGTTTCCTGATGGCTTAGTGGCTGTTATAGCAGCAATCCCGTGCAAATGTCACACGAGTCACATCAAAGAAGAATATGTAATTTATAAGACCCCGTTCATTCATATACGGCGTTATACTTCTTTAAAGGAAACGAGTGGGCAATTGCACGAAATACTCTTAGATATCCTCTTCATGATCAGGCGTCTCAAGATCTTATACCACCCTCTTAACATAGTCGTATGTCTATGTTACGAGGGTGACACAAGAAGTCAAGACGTCTTAGCAAGGAGAGGATATAGCTAAGACCATTTCGAGCAATCGGCCCCTGTTTAAAAAAAGCTAATAAAAAGACAGGTCTGAACGGGACAAGCGGTCACGAAAGTGAATTTTCAAATTGGTAAATCCCTTAAAACTTATATTCCCCCTCTCACACATACACACACATACATTGAATATCGTCATTACTTGGTTATTACAACCTGTAATAATACTTACCAGTAGTTTCTCAAGACGCGTTTTAAAGAAATTCATTGTGATTTTTTTTGTTTCTCAACACCTCTTTCAATTTAACGTTTTCAAATCGTGTCTTTAATAGATCTCATACACTATGTTAAAACTTCACTCAACATCTAACAGCTGGTGACCATGTATCATGATCATGTTTTTGCATCTGTATGTAAATAAAATAAACAAACATTGAATGCCGGTTCAAAAGAGTAAGAATAATGATAACTCTGATATTAATTCTACTTCACGATATTATCACAGAAGTACTCTTGTTCGATGATCAATATAATATTCCTTCTATATTACACTTTTCCGAAGTCACACGCATTGCATTTTACATATATTGCTGACAGATAATGTAGCTACACAACACGATATAAACTACGTCCGTATAAAATAAAGTGGACAATGGGACAATAGATCGTTACGTCGTGAACTGAACCGTGCTACGGAAATAGATAATATTATGTTACAGGTAATCATGCAATATTTTCGTACAGCTTACCGACATTGGGAATCTGTCCTGCTTGACAGTATGTGATCTGTAATAAACAGAAAACGAAAAAAGGAATAAACATAAAACAAATAGAGAGAATAAATGTGATTGCTTGAAATGTGTTTACTGAAGATACAAATAATAATAATAATAATAATAATAATAATAATAATGTCTTATTTACCCAGGTTAGCCACATTCAGCTGTAAGTTAGCTGCTCTTCCAGTGGGTCATGCATAGCAAAAAGTTATTATTACCCTTCTTTCTAAAATGCCGAGCGCCTGGCAAGAAAGCAGATGGTCCCATTTTTATAGGTCTTTGGTATGACCCGGCCGGGGATCAAACCCACGACCTTCCGTTCATGGGGCAGACGCTCTACCACTAAGCCACACATGACCGGCAAATATAAAAAAAATATATAAATAAACGTAGAATCAGTGAAATGGAGTATCGGTGTTGTATTGACATATCTTGAAACAATATATCTCCTAGGTAGCTGAATTATCACTTCATGCAAATATATTATGCAAATTTATGATTTTTCTTAAAACTATACACAACCGCAAGGGTATATTCATTGTTTACAACTGTGCATCTCTTTAGACGAAGGGCGTTCAATAATCAAACAAAATTTCCTCTACAAACTTACCTCTACTATTCTCAACTGCGCCTTGAGCATCCAGCAGGATAGATTTGGCGCATTATAAATCGCATCTATTATCATTATTATTATTCAAAATGGTTACAATATTGCTGAACAATTTGGCAAGCATTTGAGTGAAGATCATTATAATCAAATTCAATGTTCGTTATTGAATACTAATGAAATGCAAAGATGTCATTTTTAAGAGAACAGCTTGATAATGCAAGGGAATGCAGGAGAAGTGATCAATATGGGTATATTATGAATAGATAGATGAGTAATAAGTGTACATTCTGTACAGCTTTCTAATATAGGATTTTCCGGCCAAAATCGCGAGTATATATAGCATCACTGTTAACTATCTTTCATTTCAAATTCGACAAATTCCATACATCTGCGGATATCAGTGTTTTATATTCCTTTTTCTTCATTATAAATGTACAGAGTTTTCATTCGATTGAGTGATAGTTTCGTTCTAATTCTTAAAAAATACGCTTTTTTCGCGAGACGGTCATTTCATTTAGCACAAATGGGATTTCGGTTGCCGCGACGCGACGGTATGATCTTATCATTCAATTTCATTTATAGCAATCGAGTTACGACAATTTGCAATTTAAATTGATTTTAGGTATCTTACAGTATTCATGGGATTTTTTTAAATTTAATTTTTTAAAATTAAAGATCGATATCAGATTGTTTCCTTCTTCTTGTTTCTTAATCTTCAGATTTTTTTGGACGTGTGTGCGTATTTGTTTGGGCTTTTACAATGAATTATTGCCATGCATTATGTGATTAATTCTTCTTTTTTTAAATCAATTATACTGGTCAGCTTATATTATCAAATTCAATCATCCATTAAGATAAACTTAAATGAAAAAAAAATGACCTGCCATGTATAATTTCTCATATCCATCATTACATTTTAAATCATGAGGGAATGAAGGAAACTCATAATGTGACTATGAAATTGAATGAGAAGATCATGCCGTGGCGACAACCGATGTCCGATTTGTGCTAAATCGAATGAAAACTCTGTATATTGGTACGCAAGTAAAAGGAATACCGTATGAAACGGTGATATCCCCGCGTTGACGGATTCTTTCGAATTTGAATGAAAAGACAGTTAGAATTCATGCTATAATCGCGATTTTGGCCGGAAAATCCTATGATATTACTTACTAATACTTCTAATAATAATCATACTATTACTAATAATAATGATAATAATAATAATAACAATAATAATGATAATAATAATGATAATAATAATGATATCAATTATTATAATAATGATGATAATAATAATGATGATAATAATAATAATAATAATAATAATAATAATAATAATAATAATAATAATAATAAGAGTATTTGATAATTATGTTCTAAGAAGTATTATTGTCTACACGTTCTGCTGTACCATTAGTCACGCATTTACTTTTCCCTCATAATGCATGAAACTAGATATGTTACAGTGTATGCAACTTCCAAGAATATTCCATTCAGTTCAATTCAATTCAATTCAAAATAAAAATTTTCCTTCAACAACAAAAATAGATCAATACTGTCCAATCTAGCGATTTACAATTGTAATCAAATGATAGAGTAATTCGTACATGAATATTTTCAATATTTGGTGGGTTTTGCCAAAAATATTCCGCATTACATGTCGTAATTACAATAAGGATTACAGAGTGATTTTGGAATCAACATTTTGGCAATGTTAGCATGGAGATTATTTGGAAACATATTCGAAGTGTGATCACCTATGTTTTTTAAAATAAAGTAATCACTATTTTACCTTAGTAAAAAGTGATATTTGATATTGTTTTCAAATGCAAATTCAACACTCGGGATGTCCAAAGTTTCAAAATTTCACAAGTTTCAAAATCAACGATTTATTCCTTATTCGACTGGTTTACAGGATGCAATTATATTTTTGTTAACAGTACCAAGTGCTATATTATGATATGCTTCTTTGATGCTCCATGACTTTAAGTCGAAATCTACAGAATGTTGTTTTCTTCTTGATATTCAATGTTAAAAACAGTATCAAAACCACAAAAAGCAGGGAATAACAGCATAAAAGGGAACATATACACGCAAATACAATTTGACGATTATGTCATGCATGCTCTTTATCAAGTATATTTTTTCAGAGGTTTTACGAATGTTTATGTAAAGTATACAATATGACTTTTCTTACCAAACTCATCCAAGAGGCAAAAATGAAAATCCTTCTTCCAGACATCCTTCCGGAATTACAAACCGAATTGAGTTGATTGCAACACATTGCATATCACATTCTCTCTGTCAAACAGACTCTCTCAGCAAGGCAGTCACGAACTGTAATGTTTCAACAGGAAAATATCGAATACAGACAATACCAACGAAGCGTTGTTCAAAAATCGTAGTTAATTTTCGACAATCGTAGTATAGGTTGTTTCACTCTCAACATCCGCAAGACAACGCTCTGAAGACATTTATTAACATTTCCGTCCGTGTAACATCTCGAATGGCAGTAGTTATGTATTTATTCACGTTGTTATGAATTTTCAGACGGAACGACGTTCAGATCTACCAAAGATAGCAGCAAAATGATTAATTTTTAAAAAAAAGCAATCAAAATAACTGAGAATTGATATCAAGTCTGGAAATTAGATAAGCCGGTCCGGTTGTTGTAAATTATATTTCATTGATGAAGTCAATCAATCGACTCTCAAGGGTGCATTATCACTGCTCGAACATTGACATTAGATTTGTTGTCGATTTGATTAGCATTAGCTGGAAACTAATTTAGAGATTGGCGTTCCGATATTGATCTCTCTTCATATTCTTTCAGCTTACACAGAACAGCGATCTTTTACTGAGGGTTGCCACTGAAATAGAAGAGCGAGAAGACTTTTCCGACCACAGATCGTTTCTCGAGTTCAACTGCTTCTTCTTTTGATAGATTTTTCGAGTATTCTTGCACTTGACATGTGACTGATTGTTGCGATGGTGAAAATGTGACGATTCGCGTTCTGATTGGCTGCTAATTTCAGCCAATCACTGAGCATGCCCTTTAGAGAGCAAGGACATCGCCAACAACAATGCCAGGTCACTTGGGCTATGATGTAAATCAATTCAAAAAGATAAACGTTTTTGAAAGCAGTATGTCAAATATATTTCTCAAAACAAATAACATTTTTCATACTTTTTCACGTCTGTAGATGCTGCAAAGTCTCATCTATCAAGTGCCAGTAACAGACAGATTCCCAGGACGAGTGAAAAATAGTTAGAATTTATGTCGGTAAACCGATTATTTCAATTAATGTTGCGAATATTTATTTTTTACAGAGGGCGAAAAAAAACACATGAGAACATTTTTTTCAACTCACAGCACTCTCACAAGCAAATAAAAATTAATAAATATATAATTTGATAAGGAATTTTGGCGTCTTTTGCACATTTGGAATCTCTCCCCATGGCACACTTAGCTCTACAACTTTTGAATGAATAATTTCGTAGCCTCTATGTGGCCATGCGGTTGTTAGGTAAGTAGAAAGCACACTTTTTAGGGGGATTCGTGTCGTTTTTGGTCATTTCACACGTCGGTATTTTGTGACCTTCTTTTGTTGCCATGGTATTACCAAGCGTCTCCGCTTGTATTAAATTCAGAGGCTTGCCGATTCAAGTCCCATCCTTAGTATGCAAAGAAAAATGTTTAGATGCCCTCAAGGGACCGACCCTCTAAAAATGGCCCGACTTGAACTTCTTATTCAAACAAATTTGTAATATCACAGCAAAATTATAAATAAACCTCTAGATAACAACCTGAAAAGTCATTTTCATGTGATCTTTTGCTTTTCACACTCTTTAGAGTCTCATTTTTTTTCCTGATTTGTATTAAAAATAAAATCCCTTTGAACAAATGCTGTTTGCAACCCTTTTGGGGTGATAGGTGTATCAAATGGATTGTTTCCTTACTTTAATAAATGTATCGTATTTCAAGCAGAAACATCTTGTACATAACATGAACTAGAAGAGTAGAAAAGACAAGGGGCCCGTTACAAAAAACTCCTGCATAAAATGAAAGCTCTGGCATCGAGCAATTCTTACATAGACTTTTACACAGGGAAAAACTGTGGCTAAAAGTCGGTAAGAATTTTCTATGGTAAAACGTTTTATGCAATGGAGCCACAATAATTTGTTGCAAACATACATGAAATTTTGGGGGATTTTTTAAGTGACTGGAGAAAAGCGAGACGCAATAAAATGATTACTTATAGTCATCATCATAAGGATTCGTCCAGAAATGTTTCCAGAAAATATGGGATGGGAAAGGGTCTTTACTTTCAAATTTCCAATAGCATTTTCATTATTTTTGTACAATTTTGAAGGAAATTATTTTCTCTACCTTATAGACACTAGTGATCATGCCCCCCCTAGTCCTTCAAAGTCCAAAATAGCAAAAGTTTATATAAAGGTAAATTAATTTCGGGGGGAAATGACATTGAAAAGGAAAACCCATACAATAATACAAGATTAAAATTAAAGTGTAATGTACAAATAATCTTCTTTTATTCCTTTAAAAGAATGATGACAGGGAACAGTTCACATTGAAACAAAATTATATGCACATACATAGTTATCGTAATTTCATACGACTGTATATTAAAAGGAAATAATATCTAAATTTGCTTTGTTTGATGCCACATGCATCAGACTTGGGGGAGGGGTTGTTCAAAAGTTGCAATTAATAGCGAGTTGCAGCTGATCAGAACGTGCCAATAAAAATAATTGGGTGGATGAAAATGTGCGTTACAATTTGTAACTGATTTGATTTGTGATCAATCTCAACTTTGTAGCAACACCCCCATAACCATATTAAGTGTTTCACAACAGCGCTTACAAAACAGTCAAATAAATCATTACTAAACTTCATTACTTTAAAAAACAATGTTTACAACCATATATGTACAACGATGGAGGGAACATCTTATATTTTCCAAACTGAAACAAATTGACTCAAACAAATTGCCAAAAATTAGGATGAAAAATTAATCTTTCACTTTTCAAATATAAATGGGTAATCCCATAGGGTTTTGGCAAGTTTTGTGCTATGCCAAGATACAAAATCCATATATTTTTTTCCAACTGGGGAAATATAGTCAATACATGAAATGAAAAATGACAAAAAATATCAAAAATCAAGATGAGCAAAACTGTGTCCGACCCATTAGTATTATCAAAGACTATGTTGTATTGAAAATCAAAACGTAATAATATTTTTGTAAAGTAAAAACAATATGATGTTAAGTGTAACATGAAAGGAAATAGAGTAATTGGTTATTGGCCGCTCAAAGCTTGACCACTTGGGCCATTATTTGACAAGTTCAATTTATGCAGAGTTAAATGTACTTTATAATCTTTTCTAATCTGTACACTTTGTCATCAAAATATATATTCTAACAAATCTTGGTAAATATCGATACTGTCTGTGTTTTTCAAGAAGTTATGATAACCTTTCAATTGTTGCTATGTCAGAATTTCTTTGTTTTCATGCAATGATCATATTCTTGTTTCATGATTACCTTCTCAAAAATCTTAATAAAAAAGTTTTAATTCTATTACCAGGTGGATCAGAGAAATTTAATAATTGTATTTCTCAATGCTCCAGTATCAAAAGAAGGGTACACATAAATACAACAAATATCTTTTGTTGATTCAAATATTTTGATGGATACTTTATTTTGATGGATACTTTATTTTGGATGTCCAATCACTAAAATGGCATCAGGTTTTTGAGTAAGATACTTAAAAAGCTGGAATTTTTGCTGGGGTTTTATTTTTGCTAATTTTGCACCCATGAATTGGCTAAAATATCCTCTCAGTATGATGCCCATAGAAATATCTTTAGACTTGTGTACAATAATCATTCAAAAACATGAAAATAAAAACCAGCTAAAATATAAATATATCTTAAATTAAGTGAATTCGCTAAAACTATAATGTCTCTTACAGCAGAATCTCTCCAACATGCACAATACAGATATTAGACCTGTACAGAAAACCTTTTTTGGCTAAAAACTAAACTGACTTTTCAACCATATTTGTAGTTTTTCACATAATCATAAAAAATACTGGTTAAAAAAACTTTCATTTCAAGACTCTTCACAACTTCTGACCACAATAAAGCATGATAATATAATGTTCAATTGTCTTCTGCAGACATACTCTATGAAAACAGCCTGAAAAAAAATTCTCACATCCTCATCGAAAATGACAGCAATACATCCATATACATGTCAAATTCAACTGCAAAACACTCTGTGATTCTGTGCAATTGCATTCAAATCTTTCCTTCCAGATTTTATTCGATTACCAAAATCATGACAATAAAAGCTACACCAACTCTACCTATCAATGCTCATTAGACGACAAAGATTTTTCTTATATCTTGAGTCTTAATCTCACTTTAACACATCAATACTTAGCACTGTGAGCAGAAGGGGCAAAGGATTTGGACAAAGTAAGCAACTCCAATCAAGCCTTCACAATAGCTTCCTGAACACAAAACAAAGTAACTCCCTAATTTATCTTATGATTGTATTATTGACAATTCTCTGAAGAATAAGAGCAATGGAATTTTTTTGTGTGTATCTAGCTATTGTGAATACTTGAATGAGGTTGTTTACTTTGTCTAAATCCTTTCTCCATTGTGCTCACGGTGTAGTCTTATCCACATCTCAAAATTGAATGAATGAACAGAGCATTTTTTCCTTTGTCGAAAAACATAATAAAAATAAAATAATTTCCTCCATGTTTCAAGAACATTGTCATATAATTATAAAACGCATTAGCATGATCTCTAAATTATTTCATCAAAATGAGCTTTCTCCATTTTTTCATTCTCATGTCATTTTAAGACGAGTCATCATGAACTTAAATGTGATTTGACTTCATCTCACCTCAGTGCTCAGTATCATTTAGCACATCAATATTTACAAAACATTTCACCTTTTGTATCAGCATTTCTAAACCTCATCTCAACAAGTGGTCACATCCTTTGAAAGAAACGAAAAATACTCAATAATAAAGCCTTGCCCTTATGAGCGGTAGGTGCCCTTAGCAAATCAATACAGATGTTGGCTATCAAAAATTGTTATATGGCTGACACCAAAAGCCATCAGAAAATGACAAATTTGTTGCATTATACTTTTCATGAATTGCATGATGCTTCTAAAAACTTATACTCTGGCCACAACTGCTTCTGCGACCTGAATGTTGGACAATCTACTTCTTTATCTTCCCAGACCAGTTCAAAAATGCTTTTTAATGGCATGCTCTTTTTCCTAATCACAAAAGGACAGTCCTCCATCTGATCAGGTTACAGACAGTGTCAGGCAAAATCTTGCAGACTGCTCTTTTGTAACACAAAATGTAAACATTTTCCTGACTCAAACAAAGATATCAATACAATAATGAAATTAGTGATAATCAATGTGGCAGTGTAATAAACACAGAATTCTTCTAGCAGAGTTAACCTGTTAACTAGTGGAAACAAATAAACCCTGCATAAACTCTATAGGAATTACAGAATTAAGTAGCTAATATGTTAATAACTACAACATGTCTACTTGACATATAATGATACATGGTGATGTCATTGAAAGGCATTTTGGGGTAAAATACAGTGAAACCTCTTTATTACAAGGTACTTGGGACCATAGAAATTACCTTGCTATATCAGGGTAAAAAAACAAGGAATCCAAAGAGCTGGAACCAATAAAATCACCCTGTTTTAACAGGTATCTCGCTTTATCCGATCTCTTTATAACGAGATTCCACTGTATGTCGAAGCTAAAATAACAGATCAGATCACTATATTACAAATATGCAACAAAGGCTTCATCAAGAAGTTATTAACTGGATTTATTTTACTCAAAAAATACTTTAGTTTTCTTACAAAATTGTCATAAAATTCTCCTAGCTCACTTGATAACTACTAGATTTATTCTTGACATAAAATGATACACAGGGTTGTCACTGAAAGGCATTAACGGGGTTAAAAAAAATCACAGATTACTAAATACCCCCCCCCCCCTAAAAAAAGCAACATATCTTCCTTCTGAAGGCTTTAACAACAAGTTATTGGAAATTATTTCCTTTACAAGTATCTTGGCTATTCAAATAAGCCAATAAGTTGATTTATCATATCTTAAAAAATGAAAATTAGAATATCACGATATCAAAGTCTTTAAAAACAGGTCCTCCATTTAAATACTAATATAAAACACACAATGGAACGATTAAAAAAACATCAGCTGCATGGACATGGAGTTAGAGTTAACCTTAAAATAGACATTCATAAGTTTATAGACAGTAAAACAAGAAAGAAAATGATAGATGATTAGACAAATCTTGTTTTTGTCTATATCCACTTTGTTTCATGATTAACCAAAATCACATTTACAAAACATCATGAACATGATGGTTGAATGTAAGGAACTGTTTGGTTATGTTATTTCATACAATAAAACAGCAAAATTATTAAAATAGAAATACAAAACTATGTACTTGTAAAGGCTTTGAAAATCTCACTCAAAGATAAATTTGTACCTTCGGTTGGCAAGTTATAATGATTAACCTACAAGAAAAGAGTGCCTCCACTTCATGAAGCATCATCTTAGAGGTTACATTCTTTTTTAGAAATAAAAATTGAGAATCATAACCATCAACTAAAAACAAAAGTAAATAAAAAGACTTTACATTGCTAATTATTTCTGAAACATTTTAGCAAAGTCTGCATTTGTCATCTTTGTTTTCTTATCACCGTCTCCCTCCGGCTTGCCATTGCTTGTAGCATCACCTGTTTCCATGGCAACTGGAGACGATGCTGGTTTAGGTTTGGATGGTGGTGCTTTCTTGAGTGATCTGGGAAGCAAAGAGATCTGAGTGCGGCCTTTTCCTCTTGGACCAACAATACCCCTGAAAATTGAGAAAGATGGTGACAAATAATGGTAAGAAATATTGTAGTGCACAGATGCTAGTGATTGTGGTCAATTCTCAATATCAACATTAAACATCATACAGTCAAACCTCGTTATAAAGAGCACTGATACAACAAGCTCTTGTTATAACAAGGTAATTTTCCTGGTCCCATCTCTTTGTATTTTATTATATTTTACCCTGCTATAACAAGGTTTCAATATAAAGAGGTGATTCCTCTGGTCCCAACGTCCTTGGTATAACGAGGTTAGACTGTATCAGGTTTTGGTAATGAAAGCAAATTACAACACAAAACTTGAAAGTAATGATCAAATCCATACATGAATAACGTCGCACAATTAGGATTTTGGAGTAAAATGTAAAATGACAGAATAGTGATTATGATGAGGTTTATGATTATGAAAATAATAACTGTTGATTAGAAGAAGCATTGGTAATGATAGTACTTCGTAGTAGTGTAGTAGATTTAAAGAGTTATCAACTGGTAACAGAAGAAGAAGTAGTAATAGTAGTAGAATTTGTAGCAGTAATTGTAAGAGTAGTAATAGTGACAGTGGCTGTAGAAGTAGTAGTAGTAGTAGAGGCAGATTAAGTTGGAGTAGTAGTAGTAAAAGCAACAGTAATACTACTATTAGTAGAAGAAAGAGTAGTAGTAGTAGTAGTAGTAGTAGTAGTAGTAGAATTTGTTGCAGTAATTGTGAGAGTAGTAATAGTGACAGTGGCTGCAGTAGTAGTAGAGGCAGAATAAGAAGGAGTAGAAGTAGTAATAGTAATTCTAGTAGTAGAAGGAAGAGTAGGAGTAGGAGTAGTGGTAGATGTAAGGGAAGTAATAGTTGGGAGTAGTAGTTATAATAGAGTGAGTTTACATGTACATCAGGGCAAGCTAAGGAAAGAAAGCATGAACCATAGCAAAACAAACTGATGGATACTATAAACAATTTGCTCTATTACACATATTTGTTGTGAATGGAAAACGTTCGCTTTTTAAACCCAGACAAGCCAACCCAAAATTGAATTCCTTGCTTATTCTATTCTCACAAATTAGCACTAGACAAGTGTCTACAATGTATATATCATTATTCATTCATCATACATGTTTCAACGTTTCACATGAAATTAAGCATTGACATTATCTATTTATGTCTCTCATTTACAAGGAAACTTTGCTTTGCTACAATGACTAGCTTCTAAAAGTGAAAAAAGGTGGGATTTAGAACACACATGCTTATTTACAAAGTTCCATTGGGAAAGATACAACTTCACATGAATGTGAATTTATTTCCACATTATCAATAATAACCACGATTTACCGAAAAACAAAACAATGGGTAGAAAAATACAAGGAAAATGCATGATTTTTCTTTGAAATAATTTTAAAAATATTTTTTCATTCTTGTAATTCTTTGACCGAATTCAACTCCATGATTACTCTATTATTTATAAATTTTTTTCACACAGGGGGGAGTTCAAAGCAATAAAAACAGCACAAAGCCTCCACTGACAGACAGTTTGATCACATACTTTGACTGCAACACTTTTATGATTAGTTTGTTGTCTGTTACTAAGCAACAAATGGCATCTATAAAATTCTATTACAAAGATCAAATCTAAAGAAATTCAATGATATACTGTAGCTAAACTGTAAAGTTTGAAGCATAAAATAAAGAATAAAAATTTATACAATGTGATGATCCTTTTACCATGTATTTTTTCCAAGCTCACCCTTCATTTCAGCAGCATTTTATGTAATTTCCATAAAAAGTTTTTTCTTAACAACAGAGTAGTAAAAATAGTGGCAAAATGCCAATTATCCCATGAAAATTATTGAGTAATAACAATGAAATTATCCAGACCAAACTTCATTATATTTAACTACTGCCTCTGCAAGATTGCTTGTCAAATAGTCACAAATATTATCATAATACTAGATGTGGTGGTGTTAATGGTGGCGTTGGTGGTGGCGGTGGTGGTGGTGGTGGTGGTGGTGGTTGTGGTGGTGGTGGTGGTTTGGTGGTGGTGGTGGTGGTGGCGGTGGTGGTGAAATTGTTGGTTTTGGTGGTGGTGGTGATGGTGATGGTGATGGTGGTGTTGGTAGTTGTAGTGGTGGGCGTAATGGTGGTGATGGTGGTGGTGGTGGTGGTGGTGGTGGTGAAGGTAGTGGTGTTGGTAGTGGTGGTGAAGGTAGTGGTGGTGGTAGTGATGGTGGTGGTGGTGAAGGTAGTGGTGGTGGTAGTGATGGTGGTGGTGGTGAAGGTAGTGATGGTGGTAGTGATTGTAGTGGTAAAGGTGGTGGTGAAGGTTGTGGTGGTGGTGGTGGTGGTGGTGGTGGGGGTTATGATGGTAATGAAGGTGGTGTTAGTGGTGAAAGTTGTGGTGGTGAAGGTGATGGTGTTGGTGTTGATGGTTGTGGTAAGGATGGTAAAGGGAGTAGCATAAGTTGCTGTATAATTGGGGAATAAGCAGACGTGGTAGTAGTAACAGCAGTGGCAAGAGCAGCAGGAGAAGTAGTAGTTGTTGTAACAGTAGCAGTAATAGAAGTAGTAGTAGTATTAGTAGTAGCAGTAGTGGTAAATGTAGTACAGTAGTAGTAGTAGTAGTAGCAGCAGACGTAGTAGTAGTAGTAGTAGTAGCAGCAGCAGAAGTAGTAGTAATAACGGCAGAGGTAGCAGCAGCAGTAGTGGCAGCAGCAGTAGTGGTAACAGTAGCATAAGAATAAGCAGTGGTAGTAGTAGCAATAGTAGAACTAGAAGAATTCAATTACTAGTAGTTGCATTAGTACTAGCAGTAGTAGTAGCAGTAAAACCGGGCAATACTAGTAGTAGCAGTAGTAGTAGTAGCAGTAGTAGTTGTAGTAGTATTAGTAGTAGTAGTAGTGGTAGTAGTAGTGGTAGTAATAGTAGTAGAGGAAAGATTTACTTTCCACCTAGTGACTTCTGCTCCCTTTCTGTAGATTGTGTAGTAGTCGTAGAAATACCATCTTTAGCAGGAGTGGATTACTAATTGCTACTGTGATAGTGCGTTCATCTATCTGAGAGAATATCTAGTAAAGCAGTAAACTAGTAGTCTAGTATCCATTAGGAGTAGTAGTAATAGTAATGGTAGTAGTAGTAGTAGTAGTAATAATAGGAGTAGTAGTAATAGTAATGGTAGTAGTAGTAGTAGTAGTAGTAATAATAGGAGTAGTAGTAGTAGTAATAGTAGTAGTAGTAATAGGAGTAGTAGTAGTAGTAGTAGTAGTAGTAGTACTAGTAGTAGTACTAGTAGTAGTAATAGGAGTAGTAGTAGTACTACTACTAGTAGTAGTAGTAGTAGTAATAGGAGTAATATTAGTAATATTTTAGTAGTAGTAGTAGTAGTAGTAGTAGTAATAGGAGTAAAAGTGTTATTATTAGTATTCGTAGGAGCAGTCAGAGGAGGAGCGGAAGAATCAGTAGACGTAGTAGAAGTAGTATTACTTACTTTCCACCTAGTGACTTCTGCTCCCTTTCTGTAGGTTGTTTAGTAGTCGTAGAAATACCATCTTTAGCAGGAGCTTTTCTTGTAGGTGGATTACTGATTGCTACTGTGATAGTATGTTCACCTATCTGAGTGTTATCTAGTCCCATCACCGCTTTGCTTGCATTTGCCTGAAAATGTTGAAGAAAAGTAAAATAAAGTCTCATAAGGGATAAGCTACTCAGACCTCCAAACCTCTCACATAGAAAAATGGGGATAATTTGGCTCAAAAAGAAGGAAGAAAGAATTTCTATATAAGTGTGTGGTAATATTATAAGGAAAATCATCATATGATAGAAAACTAGATGAATCCTCGATCGCGCACGGTTGAAATTTATGCCTCCGCCATCACGCAATCAGAAAGATATGTACGGCTTGTTCCATGCCATCAGAAATCAAAAACATTTTACAAATTTTGGGCACTACCACCTTTGACCCCACGAACCCAAAATCTCATAAGTTCTTCCTCACATGCTTATACCTAATTGAGCTACACACTGTAAGTTTGAAAGAAATTGGATCAATTTTTCTGTTATAAGTGAGCTA
>BQKZ01004078.1:13252-25605 GCA_036244855.1 Temnopleurus reevesii
TCCTCCTCCTCCTCCTCCTCCTCTTCTTCTTCGTCCGTGATGAATCTGCATCTTCTTCTTCTTCTTCTTCTTCTTCTTCTTCTTCTTCGCCTTATTTTTCTATGTCTGTAATAATATGCTTCCTCCTTCTGAAGTTATATAACAATGTAGGCAGAAAAATAGCTTCCCTACGCCTAGATCTGCCACGGAGTGACGGGTTTCACAAATGCAAACATATCAATATGAATATTGGAATGCACATCAACTGGAAGAGGAATATTTGTAATATGTTTAAAGACCCATTGGTCACATGTGTATATAAAAGTATTTTCTACATTTTCTATATACTATACAAGTATATTCTATATAATTTTCATACATCAATGAAACAGAATTATTACTGATTGATCACTCACCTGAGTTGTAATACATACAAACATATTTCATCATACAATTTGGCACATGTTTGAGATGACCAATACATTTTCTACATAGAAAAGACTTTTATGATGAAAGACTGAGAATAAATATTAGAAAACAATTAATGCCCCGGTCACATAGGACCCCGGGGGCAACACGATTCACCCCGACTCTTTGTTAATTCACAGTTAACTGGCTCAGAACAACGAGTCGGGGTGAATTCGAATGTGTTGCTTCCGGGGCCCTATGTGACCGGGGCTATAGCAATGCATGATAAGGGCACAAGCATTCTGTATGAATGTCAGTAAATAAGGTGCATGACTTATAAATACATTTTCTACAAAGAAAAGACTTTTATGATGAAAGAGTGAGAATAAATACTTAGTATTACAAAACAATATAGCAATGCATGATAATGGCACAAGCATTTTGCATGAATGTCGGTAAATAAGATAACATGATTGTATACATTTTAAAACATTTTCTGACGTGTTAAAATTTTTATGATGAAACACTGAAAATAAACATTACAAAACAATGTTCAACAGCAATACATAATAATGGCACAAGAATTATGAATGACGGTCAGTAAATAAGGTGACATAACTGTATACATTTTAAAACATTTTCTTTAGTGTTAAAATTTTTATGAGGAAAGACTGAAAATAACCATTAAAAAAACAATGTTCAACAGCAATACATAATAATGGCACAAGAATTATGAATGACGGTCAGTAAATTAGGTAACATGACTATAGACATTTTTAAATATTCATTTGACCAAACCATTGCAGAGATGTCAACCATTCCAGAATATATTTGAGGTGTATTCTCATATGAATTCAAGATTTCATGAAAATTCAATGGCTGAAGGAATGGTTATTTTTGTCATGCTTGCTCTTACTTTTGTTCAGCTGTTGTGTTATTCTCATTTTAATTTTGACCTCATGAAAATCCTGGATGGTTGGCATCTCCGAAGTTGTAGTGCTAAAATGTTCTCCTCACATTTACACAAAGCTTTGAGGAACAGAACAAAAATAATTAGTTGCTACCTGTTATCATTATAAAATCTTAAAGCAAGTGATCCATTGACCTGAGTTTTAATAGTGATGACAGGTATAATTCTGTGGCAAGCTATATTGTGTGAACAATAACTTGCAACCTATCCTTTGTGTGCAGATACTATTTCAATGCATGTGCAACTGATCCTAATTACTTATCAACATCAATTTATAGAGAAAGCAACAATACATTATGTACAACATAAAAAGGAAGCAAATCTATTTCATTAAAAAAACTAAGCTTAATATATAAGTATTTATAATAAATATAAAATATTTCACATAGATAATAACCCCTTGTGAAGAATTGAGAAATCTATCTCGACGTATAATACAGAGTGGAGAGAAAAAAGTTAGGTTATTGCGTTCTTTTCTATATTTTGTTGCTTCACATTTTGGCAAATTTCCTGTATATAAAATTGTGTTTAAATTTGTACAATATACAAATAATGCATTCCATTTCTTTCTTTTCCCATCCTCACTATCTTCTACTATTTGCATATTTCTCATTCAAAATATCATTCCTTCATTTTTGTATGGTTGTTTATAACTACAGAAAAATAAGTGAAATAAGAAATCCTTTTAACTACTATTTGGCACTCATTTCTGGCAGTTTAATTTCCCTCTCTTTTGTCATACCCTATGCGATTGGCAGTACATGTAGATGTGCTGGACCACAGGGCAAAGTTTTAACTAAAATTTTCAGTATCAATATATTTGGCAACAACGGCTGAGATGTTTAGTTAACTCTGAGCAAGAAGACAAGATCATTGATATTGCAAGGTAGCCTTCATGGTCCTGTGGACCTCATTTATAAAAGATGTCCCTTTGGCTTTTGTTGAAAAATGCCATTTAGTCCGAAAAAAAGGTACATGTCAAAGTCATGCCAAAACAAATAAATGAACAATAAAATCTTACATTGCATACTATGAAGTATCCCAAGGAATTTCTGAGATGTCCAACTTCCAAAATACATGTATGCACAAAGATATAAATCAAAATGTGAATCATCCAATTGCTGAGCCAAATATCTTTTGAATAAGAGGAAACACATTAACAAAATATTTGGTTCAGATGTTTTGTGATTCATATCTCACTTTGTAAATCCTCATGCACATTCCAGGAGGTTAGAATCGCTGTGATTTCTGCAAAAAAATCAAGAAATTACCTGAAACTTTAAGAAGGCAATATACTGGCACTCATCTTTCTCATACAACATGCCTATATGATCCTTACCAATCCCTGACAAGCATGAATACCCACCTCCCTTTAGGTGAATCTGCAGAGCGTTGGGATACGTCTCCCCTGAGTCCTCGCTCCAATGAAGCGTAAGATTAACGTGACTCTTTGCGTTGAAAGGATTACTGAAGAATAGAGTATCGTTGAAGTTTAGGAGCGAACCGCAGACCCTTGGCTCGATAAGTTCTTCTTTGAGCGTGATGTAGGGCACGGGAAATGTTTCTCCACCATCGAAGCTGAGAGCTTGTATGCGGCAGTGGCAGTGAAAGACCATTTGGTTGCGAGCGTTGATCAATAATGTGCCATTGGATAATTCAATGACCTTTGTAGATAGAGGAAAACAATAGGATGGATTTGAAATGTATCCACTTCAAAGGTATTACTTATGAAATCTATTGAAGTGTTGATACATAGACACATTGACACAAAATTAGTCAATTATATTGTCAGGTTTAACCCATGTGGTGGATTAAATTCCAGTTTAAAATGTGCTTGATTAATATGATCATTGGACCTAGTTTCATGCATATAAAACATTCACATTTCTACCCCTCTATATTGTGGCCTGTTACTGTCATCTACTGTATACAATTCAGCCACAAGGTTGCCATGTGCAATTTGGATAAATGTTTTCAAGTTTATCTACTGATAAAAGAGATTTGGAGCAAATGATGGTAAGAACCATGCACATGTTCATAAAACTGCACCAGTATGCAAAAACAATTTAACAGTAACGTATATATTTTTATCTATTTTACCTGAACTTCTCCTGGTTTAAAGTCACCTATTTGCAGCGTACCAGTTGGTGGCAAGTTTGAGATTCCTGGTGTCATCTGCCAACTGAATCCTTTGTCTATTAAACGAACAAGATGCAAGAACTGCATTGGAATTCAAAATTGACTTTACAATCTATTCCTCTGAGTTTTCATTCAAAGGGAGCAAAGAATTATGACTTAATTGCACTGTCACATATTATGAAATATTATCAGATATTAAAAGGCAGATAAATTACACCTAAAGGCAAAGCTTACGGGTCATACTATAGCCCAGCCCCCCCCCCCTTAAAAAAAAACCTCTTTCTCATTTTGAAATATTTGTGATTTCTATTGTTACTGGCACAAAAGAACATTCGGTCTGATCTGCAAAACTGATTATCATATTACTTATCGTTGATAATTTAAAATTGTGTTTGTCTCATTTTGCATCCCCCCCCCCCCCTTTGAAGTGAAGACCCAGATATAATAAATCCTGGGTTCACAACTGAAATAAATTATATTTCGATTTTCACAATTGAATATGAAGTCGTCTTCAGTAACCTTACCATCACTGATGAGACAGAACAGACCAGTATCATGGCTATGACCGCATGCCACAAGCCTTCCTTTATTTGGTTCATACATCTTCTGGATCCCATACCCTGGACCTGGGTTCCAATGGAGGTCCTTCATTAGTGGGTTCCGGTCTGCGAGGCTAACTGACTTGGACCAGGAATATCCCCAGTCTGGGCTGGTAACCATATAGATCCCAGCTGGTTTCTCTCCAGTTCCGTTCACACAAGTTGTCTGGGAATGTATGCAAAATGTGTAGATGAGAATTAATTTCTTGGTCTCGTGTTCTATTAGAACTGTTCCAAGATTCATTCCGTCGGAAACCGGGGAGTAGTCGTCGAGAAGAAAGACAGTCGGATCCCATGTGTCCCCGCCGTCTGTTGAGCGGCGCATTGCGATGAACTTCGCCCCGGCGTCGGCGCCGCTGAACTTCCGAGCCTCGCTGAATGCCAGCAAATCTCCCGTGGGCACCTGAATGAGGAGAGGGATGCGGAACTCCGCAACTTCGCCTGGGCCATTCTTTTCCCAAAGTATCCTCTGACTCTTTGTGATAACTTTTGGTTTCAGTGATGAAACTGAAAATATCAGTGCTAATAACAAAACAAGCGATAGTATTCCGAAGTGACTGGCCATTTTCGATTAGTTTGAAGTCGGCAAATCTTGGCCCCAAATCTCTTGCAGTTGCAGTTGCAGGCGAGCAGTGTTCTGCTAGCTAGAAATTCGATGTAAACAAAGCAACCTCGTTTCCACTTAAACTTTCTATGACAAATGTCATATCTGAATACCATCTTGAGCAATGAATTTTTCATGATTTGATGACAATAGTGAATTAATACTCATAAATGTTCTTTCAAGAAAGCTTTAATATTATTATTTGGTCTTCCTTTGTGACCGTTCATGTCTCATCAGCATGCAATACTATTAATTTTCCCATATCGTAAAATAGGTCTAAATTCAAAGACTAGTGTTGGCGCGTTTCACTTCCGCATTGTATTGCGTACATTCTATATGAATTGCATTGGGTGTGCACGCAGCGCAGTGAATTTTCATTCGTACGTGAGTGGAGAGATCAGTCGTGGCTTGCCAATTTAATTACCTGTGCTGTGGAACAACATCAATGTTTTCATCAGTTGTGGTTCTTCCCGTTCAGACAGCAGTCTTCAAAAACTTAGCCATCTAGTGGAAGTTCTCAGTACTGTTATCTTGTCAGTGCTCAGTTAGATTTAGACAGGCCAAAGCCAAGGACAACTTTGATTTGGAAATTGGAAGCTGCAGTGCAGCAGTGGACATGTTGGAATTTAGAACATGTTGAGCATGTAAATTGACTAAAATATGAATTGACTAAAATTCACTGGAGTGAAAGCTGGACACCATATATAAGATTAGATGTGGAGCTGAAAAATAAAAAGACAAATCTTCCCATCCTCGTAGTAGTTTGATACGGTCTTCGTTCTGACTGTCACTGTGAGTGTGAGGGCTTTAATTAAATTCAAGATGGCGCTGGCTCCAAAGGTGATCTTGACCTGGTTTTTCACTCTTCTATTCCTGGTCCTGCTGGCTCTCCGTCTGGACCAAGAAGCTCAGTGGAACTGGTTTATCATCTTCCTTCCCCTCTGGATCTTTGATATCCTCGTTCTCGGGATTCAGCTGCTTCGGATCCTCACACACTTCAGGACGGGTCATGACCGCCATCTTGAAATGAGCATGTCGACAAAGATCTTCTTCGTCATCGGAATTGGCCTCAAGCTCCTCTTCCAGATTCTGCTATGCGTTCGATTGGAGTACAAGCATGATCTCTCGCTGTTTTATGTCTTTATACCGCTTTGGGTGATTCTGCTGTTTGGATCAGTTCGGCTGACGCCGTGGCTCATGAAAGAAACATGATAATCTCGAAGAATTACCGTCATCATTTCCCAAACTTTGATAAAGAGCAAGGAATGCAAGTTGATGACATTGACAATGAGAGTGCTTTTAGGGGCTCTATAACCACTGTATGTTTTTATGATGGGATTTGTGGCTTGACAAATGATTTGCGTGTTCGGCTTAAGATGATGGATCATTGATTTAATGAATTCATGCCGATTTCAGGAAGAATCGCAGGCATACTGTATTTCATTTAAATTTGTTCTTTGCCTTTGCCCAGCCCATAACCTACTTTATTACTGGATGTACTGGAAAAATGCGTGGATCTGCAGAATGAGTTTCTAGGTCTAACTACATCTGACTCTTATCTTCTCAGATATCAAACTTAGTATGACCGTGTGGATCATTAGAATTATTGAAACTGCACATGTGTAAACACATCCTTTGTAAATATTTTGTGAAAAGGATCTTAATTTGCTGCATGTAAGCAAACACAGAGACTTGAACCATCCAACATAGTAGACAATAAAAACTACCAGCATTATTTGCATCCATAGCGTCACTAGATGTATTGTCACAGAAAAAAATAGTGAAATGTATTGTAACTTGGAAAATTACTGATGAACCGAGAACACTCTCCAGACTCTGTGTCGATAGTGGTTGTCCTGTGCGGGATCAGTAGGCCTATTGGTTAAATAGATTTACCTCGATTTGATCCATGCCTTTCAAACTCTGTGATTAAAAATGGTAGATACATGTAGTTATTCTCTGTCAAACTGGATGAGATCTCTCAAATGGAGCATCATTGTTGGAGCTAAAACTACGGAGTCACAGTCCATTTACTTTGGAAGGAGCAGATTTGTTTTCTGTCGAATAGATTGATCGATGAACTGGTGTTTCTTCTAGACTGGGGTACAAAATATGTACATGTACTCTTCAAAGCTCTGTGAATATGGATGTTTCCTTTCTATGGCTAACATGTAAGCAAGCCTGGGATAAAAAAAATACTTAATTTTTTACGGGGGGGGGGGGGTCATTTTACATGTTCCTCCTGAAAAATATTGCCAATGATACATTTTGTAAGGGCTATTTTGAAACTCATAGGGGCTATTTCTAAGGGTTAGGGGGCTAATCACCCTTTGCCCCCAAGTATTTTTTTTTTTTACATTGGAGCAAGCAGAAAATCCATTGGATATCTTGTAAACGTACATACAGGGTTTTCAGGGCATATCAATGTAATTAAGAAGGGCAATTTACTTGAAAGTTTTCATCAAGTATTATATTGTAATGACTGCAATGTTCCACAACGTCCACATTTACCTCAGCATCTTAACACAAAATAAAATTAGATTAAACTTTCATGCAGGATGATATGTCAAATGAATTTCAGTGGAAACTTGTAATTCTGAGGACCTATGGATATTCTGTTGCATCTCAAAGGACCATGACAGTGTAAATTCATTTACATACATTTATGTCGAACAGGGTACATCTTAAAACCTTCCCAATATAGCAATCACTTTTTCCCTAACTAATGCTTACAACATTTTTAATGTTTTAAAGAAAATTTCATGTTTCATTTGTTTTCTGTAGTACCTCAAAGACTGCGACCAAATAATCCTCATGAAAGACGGCGAGATCGACGAGACCGGCACCCACGATGATCTAATGGGTCTGAACGGGGAATATGCAAGACTAATCCAGACTTACCATCCTGAAGATGAGGAGGAGGAAGAAAGGGAAGGAGAGGGGGGAGATGAAGGAGGGATAGGCAAATCCAAACCAATGAGTCCAAAGAGAAGACAGAAAAGTAGAGAAGGGACACCTGTGAAAGAAAAAAAGTCTACATCGGACTCTGAAGTCTGTAAGTCAGTTGAATAAGGTTATTGCAAATTTATTTTGTAAATTATTAAAGGGGAGCTTCCAAAGAAAAATGGATGTGCTGTCACTGATGGAGATATAAGATGGATGAACTGAACATTTGAGCAAAATGGGTTAATCCGTTTAAGTTTTTAATATTCCTCTCCACCTCTGATGGGCATCCTTCAGTTGGCAATTCTGACATAATTTGTGATTGCAACAAGAAGAACTCCCTATTTACCTTGTACAAAACATTTTACATTTAGTATGTTTTTTTCTAGAAAAGTAGTCAAAATTTGGTATTCTCAAATATTTCTCATTTTTGCATGTAGAATGAAGATATATTCCCAAGCAACAGAAGCATGAAAGTTGAAATTAAATGAATCCATTTGTCAATAAAAGGAAATTCTTCACCTTTAATGAATTGACAATTTTGAGAGTCTTAAATGACGCAAATGAGTAAATCTTACTGATTGGCAGCCCTGATGCATTTATTTACCATTAATTTCAATTGAATGTTCCGTTTTTTCCCTCGCTTCTCCAGGCAAGCTCATTGAGGAAGAAACTGCAGAGTCCGGGATAGTTGCCACAGAAACATACAAATCCTGGATTCAATACGCAGGCGGTCGGTGCGTCGTCGCCACAACTGCTCTCATCATTGTCGTGGCCAATACTTTCCTCGTCGCAACCAACGCGTGGCTGGCTATCTGGATGAGGGCGGCAAACATGAAAGATGTGGTATGATGAATTTGATAATAATTTGTAGCCTGCAAATAAAAATACTTGAGGGGATATTGCAACAAAGTTGCAGTTTATTGCAAATCAACCGAAAATAAGTTGCAAAGTGGAACACGCATTTTAATGCACACACTGTCTGCACTTTTGGCAAGATGCATATTTTATTGGCACTTTCCGATCAATGGCAAATTGCATTTGATCGCAACTTTGTAGCAACACCCCCTTATTGTGGATTTTCTGTCAGTTCCATGTCAGTTCCATGACAGTCACTCTGGTGACATTCAATCCACAGGTATTTCCGAGAGTAAGTCAAACTTTAAACATAACCCCAAACCTAGCCCTAGCCTGTGCCATATTCGTCTCATCAATTTGAGGAGTAAACCCTATCACAAACCTTACCTAAAAGTTACGTCTAGTGAGTAATTAGGACTGGAGCAATTGTCAGGTCGCCACCCTGTCACATTATTAATCATGTTGAAAATACAGTAAGCTCCCGTTCAACAATCTATGATGATTCTTTCTTGCTAGATATCTTTGTTTGGTTCTCTGATATGACGAGGAAACATCAGCAGTTGTGGACTTGACGGCGAGCAACGATTACTACTACACTGAAGCTCCTGATGAAGAGACAACCCAACTTTTGTATTTCATGGAGAACCTCTTCTTCTATATTAGCGAGGAGTGAACAATAATATTTAAAATTGAGAAATTCAACTTTACCACTTTTGTTTTCTTGTTGAATGTTTAAGATTTGTAGCAGGTAAAATCTATTTTAAAAGTGAACTCTCATTATTCAATCATTCTTCTCTTCTTTTCTTTCTTTCAAGAAATATGTAGCAGTTGTAAACTCGACAGCCAGCTACGATTACTACTACACTGAATCTCCTTATGAAGAGACGAACCAAGTTCTAGATATCAAAGAGAACCTCTCCTTCTATATTAGGGAAGAGTGAACAAAAATATTTAAAATTTATTCATTTAACTGAGCCATTCTTGCTTTTGTTTTTAACGTAAATGTGTAGCAGGTCAAATCTACCACCTACTATGCCAATCAGTATACTCTATCTCTTCAAATCTTAATTAAATGTCATCACTCTTTATTTTTGATACTAGGAGTATGTCTTGGTTGCAAACTCGACGGCCTCCTACGATTACTACTACACAGAAACTCCCTATGAAGAGACGAACCAAGTTCTAGCTAACAAGGAGAACCTCTACTTCTGTATTAGCGAGGAGTGAACAAGAATATTTGAAATGGATTCATTTAACTGAGCCATTCTTGCTTTTGTTTTTAACTTGAATGTGTAGCAGGTCAAATCTACCACCTACTTTGCCAATCAAATCTATCACTTCAAATCTGAATTAAATCTCATCACTCTGTATTTCTTGGATACTAGGAATATGTAGCAGTTGTAAACTCGACGGTCAGCTTCCACTACTACTACACTGAAACTCCTTATGAAGAGAAAGCCCAAGTTCTTGATATCAAGGAGAATCTCTACTTCTCCATTAGCAAGGAGTGAACAAGAATATTTGAAAGTGATAAATCAAACTTAACCACTGACTCTTGTTTCCTTGTTGAGTGTATCAGATTATGTAGCGGATCCAATCTATCGCCAAGTCTGGTAATCAACAGACATCATTTTATTCTTAATTCAATGTCATCACTCTCATTTTTCTGCTTTCTAGGAATATGTAGCAGTTGTGAACTCGACGGTTAGCTACGAGTTCTACCACACAGAACCTCCTTATGAAGAGACAGGCCAAGTCCTAGATATCAAAGAGAAATTCTTCTTTTATATTAGAGAGCAGTGAACAAGAATATTTGAAATTTTTTCATTTAACTGAGCCATTCTTGCTTTTGTTTTTAACATAAATGTGTACATGTAGCAGGTCAAATCTATCTCCTACATGTACTAAGTATGCCAGTTCAGTATACTCTATCACTTCAAATCTGAATTAAATCTCATCACTCTGTATTTCTTGGATACTAGGAATATGTCTTGGTTGCAAACTCAACGGCCTCCTACGATTACTACTACACAGAAACTCCATATGTAGAGACGAACCAAGTTCTGGATATCAAGGAGAACCTCTACTTCTACGTCGGCGTCTATGTTGGACTGTTTGTCACTGTTGTCCTCATGTTCTTGCTGTCATCCAGAGCCTACATTGTTGTAAGTTGGGATGCAAACATTAAAATTGTATTACAATTAACCTGTCTATAATGACCAGTACCCAAGGGAGACTGAAAAATTGGACTTTTACAGCAGGTGGTCTCTATAAAAAGGTTCATTTACATATAAACTGAGTTCTAGGGAGTTAAGAAAGGTGGTCTTTATGGTCAGATGATCTTTCTATACAGGTGGTCGCTAAAGCAGGTTTGACAGTATTGTATTACAGTCAAACCTGTCTATAAAAACCACACAAGGAAGACGGAAAAATGTAGATCTTTGACAGATGTGACATTGTGTAAGAGAAGCAAAACCCAGAGACAGATTTGCTCTAGTATTGTACATTTGTAGAATGATGTGCAATTTTGTATCATGCTAAATCCATTTTTCCCTCAAAACACGGGCCTGTATTCCGATAGCGAGGTTTAACTTAACCCAGGTCTAAAGTCATTGTCATTTAGACTCTTGGTTTAACTTTTCAATAACCCGGGTCTAAATAACAATGGCTTAGTCCAGGGTTAAGTTAAACCTCGCTATCGGAATACGGGCCAGTGAGACTGAGACAAATGAGAGGGCAAGAAAAAAATAACGAGAGGAAATAATTATTTTGTAAATAAAATTGGTAACAGAGCTACTGTGTTAAATGGTTTGTGGAAGAGAGCTCCATGTAGATGTCCCCTCATGTGTGAACATTCATTCCCTCCACATAAGTTTGACTTTAGGGATAACTAAGATGTGTACTTAACTTTGGGAACGCAAGATTCTGGAAAGGATGTTGTTGTATATATGGGTATTTCCATGGGGTTTGGTCCATTTTTGTGACATCCAAAAACCCAAAATCTGTAGCTTTTTCACGCCAGGCAAATACAGTCCAATAATGACATTACCCCAATAAGAGTATCTCACCCAGAAGTATTCCTCAAAGACCATAGCATATTGGAATTTGATACCTGACAATTTCTTGCACATGCAAAAGCAGTGGGATGTCCATGTAACGTAGTGAAATTTTTGTATACCTGTACCTTCAAATCCAGAAAAGATTTCAAATCCAAATGTGTATAACTGAGAAAAAAAGCAATTTTCATCAATACATGTAGATCGAAGCTTAAGAAAATCTGAATTGATCTTCATGGTGAAGTGACAAAGTGGGTCACTACGTTACATGGACTTTGCATGAAAAGTGGACCCAACCCCATGGAAATACCCATATGTAGTAATGAAAGACATCTGAATGTAAAAATCATGTACAAATGAAGTGCCACATATAAGTGATAGGAGTACATGTAGATACCACTGTCATATTTTGTTAAATCTGATGAGAAGTATAGTTTTAATTTTTGAAAGTAACGTTTGAAGGTCAATAATAATGGGTAAAATGTTTTGTGATAGCAAGAAAAATTTTCATTCCTGTTTTCATTCCCAAGTTGTGTTGCGTGCCGCCAGCAACCTACACAACGCCTTGTTTACGAGAGTGAAGAAGAGTCCAATGACCTTTTTGAATTTCAAACCAAAATCTATGTCCACAAAACCTGTGTCTTTTCTTCAGTGTCTCTTTTAACATCTCTCCAGTCATGTGGTTTTAATCATATACTTTAATTGTTAAACGAATCCTAGTTTTATATTGCAACAAGACCTTTACTTAATTCTAGCCATCCTTGACAATAATAGATAGACCGCTCGGAAATAAAGAT
>BQKZ01004078.1:30728-41217 GCA_036244855.1 Temnopleurus reevesii
TATTCCATATTTTCCCCTAATTTCCTGCAGATATAGGGAAATTTGGAAACTGAAATTTTGTAGCGAAAGAGTTAAATATGAACTAAGAATCATTTCAGTAGAGTATCATATGTCAGACATATGTAATGTATGAAATTTCTATTTGTCAAGTATGCTTTGGTTTTTTATCCATTATAAAGAATAGGTTTATTAATTGTTTAATTCTTGCATGAACATATGCTACTAATAAGACAAAGTTAAGCACAAAAAAAATGGCAGCTATCAAATTTTACCAGACACAATGCCTGTCTTGAAGGAAGTTGTTCCTATTGTAGTCTATGCTAAAATAGGGAGTTAAGAAAAGATATCAATTACATATTAAATCAATCCAGTCATGATTGTATGTTTTCCTGTCATAGACTACACCAATAGAGGGAATTAAGAATAACAAAGATTTGGAGGTCGCAGACAGCTGGCCATGTGAGGGCCTCGTCCAGTTTGTAGGGGTCAAGATGCGCTACCAACATCATCTACCGCTGGTCCTCAAAGACGTCAACCTTGTCATCGAGTCCAGAGAGAAAATTGGCATCGTCGGTAGGACTGGATCAGGTATGTTCAGTTGAAAACTTTGAATTCAATACATGCCTAATTTTGTTGATTCGCATGATTTGTACATTGTGACCAGAAGGTACAAAGGATTTCCACATATTGAGCATCACCTGTTCGCCATTTCTCTGCAGAATAGGAGGGAAGGTAATTTCTTTGCTTGTTGCTACTAGGAATGCTTGAATGGACGTTGTTAGATGGAACTTTATCCAAATGTTTTTCCCCCTTTGCCCACAGTGATGGTCTATGGGCCTATTTGTTTTTATTTTGTATGTAGGCTCACAGTCTTGGAAGTTGCTCTCCATGATTTATATGGATTGAAGCTCATGCTTTGATAAACGTAGCATGACAATATGCAATAATCAACATAATGTTGCAATAATTACATGGTTACCAACATCTATAGCAGACTAACAAAATTGAACTCTATGATAAATCAAGATCGATGGGACAGACATAGATGTGTTTAAATCTAAATCAGTCAATTACTCAATGGATCAACCAATACTTCTGTCCTATAGGTAAATTGATTTTTGACCAGTGCAATGTATTAGCATCAATCAATCAAACTAACAATTTATCTCAATCAATTTTCTGTCTCTTTAGGTAAATCATCTCTGGGAGTCGCTTTATTCAGACTGACCGAGCTCTGTGGTGGGTGTATTATGATCGATGGTACGGACATTGGTTCACTAGAGCTGCGTGATCTCAGGAGTCGACTATCCATCATTCCTCAGGATCCTGTTCTGTTCATGGGAACTATAAGGTCAGTTCCAAAGCAGCAAATTTTTATTTTTTAATCAATGAATAAATAGATGATTTTATTATGCATAATTATCAGAGATATAGTGTTAGATCAGAAGATACAGTCCAAAGTATAAGAAGAATATGAACAAAATAACAAAAAGTGAAAAGATACTTTTATACACAATACTATGTTTTAACCGTGTTACCGACAATTTTGGTAATTTTTTTTAAATCAATTTTAATAGCAATTTTTTTCATGGTTAACTGTTTGGATCATCGGCAGGATTTTATACTTGAATTAGCATAATAATTGCACAGTGGGATCTCCTGATAAAGATATCCGATTATAATGTTAAATTCATTGGTCCCAGCTCATTATACATTGTGTTTCTTATATTTTTTACTCTAATATATTGAGAAACCTGTTAAAGAATTCTAATTTTGATAGGCCCAAGAACCTCATGATAACGAGATTTCACCGTGTCATTTTTTGTACTTCTTGCAGATATAACATTGATCCATTCCACGAGCATCCTGACCATGAATTGTGGGAAGCTCTCGAGAAAACACACATCAAGCAGACGGTAAGAGAGAGTTTGTTTTGCATCATGGCTCAAGTATTGATACAATGTAATCTAGAAATTTTGTTCACCACAAGGGTACATACAAATCTATGGGGGTGTTGCTCAAAAGTTGCAATTGATCGCAAGTTGCAGTTGATCTGAACGCGCCAATCAAAATCATTGTTTCATGCGTGTTTTGTTAAATACGCATACCGTACGCGAATGAAAATGCACGTTACAATTAATAAAGCTGCAGTTGATTTGCTGTTGATTTTGAACAACACCCAAGGGGCCTGTAACATAAAAGATGCAATTAAACTTGCAATAAATATTTATCGTAAGTCTATGGCAAAATGTGTACCAAAGAGATGCAATTAATTGCAAGATTAATCGTATCTCTTTTATGTTACAGGCCCCATATGTGTTATAATTTGCCCGGAATTGTAAAAAAAAATCACAGCAACTGGACAGGATAAAAAAAATCTTCTTTTTTTTTTGCTTTTGCATTTTTTTGTGGGGGGACGGGGGTCATATGTGAACTTGATAATAATTTCTTTTACTGCTGTAGATTTTTGTATTCAAATCTATTTTTATTTTTTCCAAGCTTTCAGTTGTTTGCCTGATATAATATTGGATATACTTTAATGCATTGTGATGTTAGGCTCTGTGGATACTGTTACTAAATCATGCCTATAGGTACAAGGTATTATTGAAAAGCTTACAAAAATAAATAGAGTTATATGTAGCCAAATCATTGGCCCAGCTATATTTGGCCTTATTTCCTTTTTGAGTGAGGGTGTCATATGATCTTTGTATTTAGACCTTTTTCTTGTTATTAATGTTGAGGGAATCATTTTCCTGTGTGACGAAATACGGTTTTATTTTGATGTTCAGATTACCAATCTAGAGGGCAAGCTTGATAACCCTGTGTTGGAAAAATGGAAAAAATTCTCAGTCAGTGATTGGCAGCTAATCTTTGTGACTAGGCCTTTTCTTGTTACTAATGTAGATCAAATCATTTGTAAATAATGTGTAATTTTCATATTCAGATCACAAATCTAGATGGCAAGCTTGGTGCACCTGTGTTGGAAAATGGGGAGAATTTCTCGGTAGGAGAGAGGCAACTCATCTGTATGGCCAGGGCGTTGCTGAGGAAAAGCAAGGTAAAGACTGTTTTTTTTTTCGTTTTTTTTTTTCAGTATTGAAGGTATGTTTCTAAATGATGCCATAAGACGTGCCTTTATGTATCCATAAGGGATAATTATATATTTTGTACTGAAAGGAGAAATTTACTTGCGTAATTTTTCAAACAGAAAATGTGTTCATGATTGTAATATCAGTAGTATTGGTGGAAATAATTCAAGCACAGATTCCTCAAACACTTCCTAACTTGGTGCTGGGATCGTTAATAAGTTCAAAATACTATCATTGACGGTGGAGAGTGAAGTTATGCAATGTGTTAGTGATGATAAAATTGAGATATTTCAACTGTTACCACAAGTGTTTATATGGTAATAATCATAAACTCTAGTGTAGGAATGTTTAACATTTAGCTGCGGTACAAATAGGTACATCATGAGGAACTGATTTATTTTCTCCATGTACAATATTAGTTCTTACAGATTTGCTGGTAACCAGTAAATTATTGATGAGATAAAATTCAAATCTTCAATTTTTTTCTTTATAGGTTCTCCTCTTAGATGAAGCCACAGCCGCCATTGACATGCACACAGATAGTCTTATCCAGGAGACCATACGGGATGCATTCCACGATTGCACCATGCTCATCATAGCACATAGACTAAACACAGTACTAGATTGTGATAAGATCCTTGTTATGGATGAAGGCCAGGTGAGCAAAATAGACCAGGACCATAGCAGTCAGACCAGGACTATATTACCAAGACCAGAACAATTGAATTACATCAAGGAACTTGGTTTGTCCATGCTTATCATAGCACACAGACTCAATACAGTACTAGATTGTGATAAGATCCTTGTCATGGATAAAGGTTTGGTAAGCAAAGATAGACCAGGACCAATTTAGTATTAGACCAGCATAATTTTACTATACCAGGGCTATATTACAAAGACCAATGTAAATTTTCTAATGCTTATCATAGTACACAGACTCAATACAGTACTAGATTATAATAAGGCCAGGTGAGCAAATATGGGCCAGGACCATTTCAGGTGGACCAGGACAATTGAATAGCTAGGAACTTGATTATCCATACTGATGATTCAAATTTTATGCATATATGAAAAACACACAATAAAGTTGACCAGTTTACGGAATTGCCCCTTCAAAGAAGAGGGATGATATTGCAGTTAAGCAGACAAACAGAACTTAAGAAATGAATATTGTTTTTGTCCCCTAGGTTGGAGAATTTGATACGCCAGCAAACCTACTTGCCAACCCAAACTCCAGACTGTCAGCCATGTTGGAGGCTTCAGGAGACAGGACCAGACCTGAGCCAAGTGCTGTATGATAGGAACAGAAACTTGTTCTAGGGCTGGAGGCTGGAATTAATAACAGAGACCAAATATACCAGGCATGAACAGAGTTCTGCATGAGAGGACGGCAACAGGATCAGAGATGAGAAGTAGGACTAGGCAGCAGATTCAGGACCAGGAACTAGATCTTGGCCCATAGGCAGGAATTAGTAACATAGACCAAATGTTGAAAGAGACCCAAAATAAAGAACCAGGAGCTACATAAAGAACGTGGTCCATGAAATAGGAAATAGATGCAGCTCAATTTTAGAACCAATGGTGCCCTTTTTCTCAAATCACTCTTGATGTAATCTAGGTGTTAAAATGCATCAAATATCATTACAGTATTAAGTGATAAAAGTATAACATTGCAGGAACTCACTTTAGACTGTAGGTCCTATGTCAATACTGTAAATGTATGTTCCTATTTCAGCCCAGAACCTGTGCCTGGTGTGGTCTACTACTGTCATTGTGAATTGATAGATGACAAAGTTTAGCCTGGACTTATTCCAGACAGTTGGGTAAACTATTGGCACTGTACATGCATTATGTTTCAATCTTAGACCACTCCAAACCAATGTTGTAATTCATAAAACTGTTCGTGGATCAATGTACACACAGCTCTATGGACGACTGGTGATCCTTTCTAGCAGACAATGATGCCCCTATATCGCTGAGTTAGCACCTGAGAAAGGGTCACCAGTCGTTCTTAGAGTTTGGTGTCAATCGACAGGCAAATTTATGAATCACAACTGACAACTCAGTTGGGGATTTAACAATCCATGTTCCCATTTCATGAAGCTCTTTTTAGACGTATGCATGTCTTTGTGCACGACTCACGACCCTTCATCAGGTGCCAACTCGGCCATAGTTATCAGGAAAGGGTAGCCAGTCGTGAACCTGTACAGACAGGTTTATGAAACGGCCACCTGAATGCAAAATATCTATAGTTTCATGAGCACCAACAAAACCAAACAAATACATTGTTTATTGATATGTTATGTGTGTTCAATTTGTAGCGTTTATTTCAAAGTTGGACTATTCCTATGACGTTAATAATAATAATAATAATACATGTGTCTTATATAGCGCACTTTCCACCCTGATTAGGTGCTCAAGGCGCTCAGGCGCTCAGGCGCTCATTACATGTAATGGTGCCTAGTGGAGTATCAGTCTATGAAATCGCTGATGGTTAGATGGAAGAGTGTTGGGTTTTATGATGATCCTGTTCCAGGTCTATCAAGTTGGTCCAAGCCTGCCTTTTTAGTCCAAGTAACTTGGCTACACACTTTGCCTTATGTAGTCAGACCTAGCCAAATATACAACTGTATTCATTTTTAATCTTATGTAGGATGAATAATTTATTGTCTTTTTTCACTTGAAGACTTTCCAGAGGCTGAACTTACATGGCAATATTTGTATAAAATTTATGTATTTGAGCTGTTTAACATTTAATCTTCGAAGTATGTTATTAATTTACCTAATAGTAAATTATTATTATCATTGTTTATGTGTTTATGGTAGAGGGTATCATGGAGCCTGCCAAAGATGTTTGATACTTGTAATTATAATATAACTACACAAATGATTTTTGGCATTACATGTACATGTACATTACTTTTCCTTTGGCAGATGATTCAGTAGGCGGGTTTACTTATATAATTCAAATTCATGTGCGTTTAACTTAGTTACGTAATATTCCATAGACCTGTTGATAACAAAAAGACCACAATACTTAGAATCCAGTTTGCATACATTAGTTGTTGCTATGCCGGGCAAGCCTCGGGCAAGCTTTCAAGTTGTCAAGAACAACCTTTGTGTTAGAGGTATGCATAAAATTTGCATATATAAGTAAACCCGCCTATTGAAAAATGTTTTTGTTTATGTCTTGACATTTATCTATTCCAAGAATATTATTGTTCTTTATGTCATTTCACCCATCGATGAGAATTAAACCACCAAAGACCTTTTTTATTTCACAAGTTTTGCAAAGATGTTGATCTTGATAAAGTTATGGATATGGTAACAAACATATCGCAAGAATCATCACATTCAGAGTAAAATAATTTGGTAAATGAGTTTTCACCTAAAGGACTTGAAAAATATATCATAGGTAATGATGATATGCCCACAGAGCCTCTTTGGAAGAATTTAATGCATAATCTAGAGAGTATTAAGTAAGGAAATGTTTTGATCAAGAGAGGGCACTTTATTATTAGATTTCATGCAATAGTGATAATATCCTCTAGTGTGTGATGATGTATTTCTACAGGGTGTGAATATTGTGGAACTTGTCAATTCCATGTGTATATGGCACAAATCACTTATTGATAAGAGTAAAAAATCACTCATTAGATGGAGCATTTTCTAAATGCCTACTTTACATTTGGCCTTCGATCATCATGGGGTGACCATATATCCCTCTTGTTCTTGCACAATATCTCTGGGATGGCATTTGATGATCGTACAATTTTCGTATGGATTAATTACACATATGTTTCATTCTGGTGATCAGCGGCATATAGCTTGGACCTATGATAAACCTGATTTGAAGTTCAAGCTATTTGAAACTTTTTTTTTATTTTGAAGATCCAAAGGAGGTATCAACTCAGAATGGTTTCATTCATCAGTCTTATTTGTTTTGTTGTGGATATTGGAAGAGCACGAGTTGGAAATGATACATGTCTGATCAAGGAACAAATATCTTTAACAAAAAAGAAAAGTCACACCCAATTTTGTTTTGCTATGCAATCATGAAATACATGTAACTTCATTTCGGTGCTCTAGTTTTCATAATGTGAATCAGGAAGTCTGCTGCCAGTTGCACGAAATGGTCTTGGCTATCTTGTTTGTCCTTAGACGTCATAACTTCTTCTACCACCCTCTTTACATAACACAAATGTTGGTACGTGTAAACAAATTTTCTGTCAAATAAAACTTTGTCAAATGAGGGCTTAAATACAATAGAGAACAGACTTGAGGCACAAAAAAAACACCTAAGACGAGGGCTAATTATATCTGTGCTCTTCCTAAAAAGGTTGGACTGTATTAGACTTCACTGAATTGTGACTTTTGGTCACATATGTAGACTCAAGGGGGACAATACAATACACCACTAAAATACATTATTGACCATCATGATACGTGTAATATTTTGTGTAAATGTTCTTGTGAGGATTTATAGTTCTGTAGAATACATCAACTGCAACTGTCTTGCCTGTTTTCAAACAAGCTCGCTCATTTTCACACAGGAGTTATTTCAGTTAAATAATTCATACAGTCCAACTTCGTTATAAAGAACACGAGATCTTGTAATAACAAGAAAGTTTTTCTGGTCCCATCTCTTTGTATTTTTTTGTATTTTGGCCCTGATATAACAAGGTTTTGATATGAGGAGATTATTTCTCTGGTCCCAAGGACATCGTTATAACGAGATCTTGTTATAACAAGGCAGTTTTCCTGGTCTCATATCTTTATATTTTATTGTATTTTGGCCCTGGTTCGATATAAAGAGATAATTTCTCTGGTCCCAAGGACCTCGTTATAACAAGGTTTGTCTGTAATTTCAGTTACATGATCTCTCCTGTTCCGCTTCACACCCTGAAAAGTGGGCCCATAGTGAAGTGAAACAAAGGTACGGTTAAATGGATGGGTTACGGAAAATCCTTTTCAAGAGTGAAATTGGTTTGGGGTTGTTTTTATTCTAACTCTGATGGGGTGGAGGGGTAAAAATTAAATTGGTGGATATTGTACCTAATAACAATAAACATCGGATATGGTTAAGGTATGCATGGAGACAAATCACTTCCGGTTTATCAAGGAATTACTATAGTTCCTTAATTTGATTGAGACAAGAACTACAAAGCAGTATTGTGAAGTAGTCTTTGTTCTAGACACAAATATGCCTGCTACTCGGCAAAGATTCACCAATTTAAGAAAGGCTTTAAAAACAATGTGTATCAGTTCTTGTGCTGAATACTACATGTAGCAAGAATAGTGTTTCATAAGTTGTTGAAACACCACCCTGAGTTGTTTCATAAAGCTGTTCATTGATTTGTGTAGACTCTACGAACAACTGGTGACCCTTTGTCATGTGTTATTCACCAACAGGCGTTATCTTTTAGTACAGGAAATGGTCAACGGTCATGCGTAGATCTATGAACAAATTTATGAACACGGCTCTAGTCTGTACAAAATGATCAATGGGTGACTTCAAGTATGGTGTTCAGTGTTGGTGTTGATGTTGAGAGAGCAAAACGGTCCGTAAACCGAGGTCAAATACCGTTGGTCAGTTTACAGAGGTGATACAGAAACGACCGGAATATTGGGAGGTCTTGCGAGGTCTACCCCTAACACCGACAGACTTCAAATTTGGTGTTGAGGCTGGTGTTAATTTTGCTGCAACACCAACACCAGCGTTCAACACCGTACTTGAAGTCACCCAATGAGGTGTTATTTGCTAACGTTGACTTGTATTGAATGCTCACGTGGCCACAAATAAGCTTGAATTCAGGAAAGATGAGCAAAACTGAAATGTGATTGCTCCTACATTTCTGGTAAACTCCAAGGAAGCTTGTGATGACTGAGATTCATAACTGCCAACCAGAAAAATTATGTTTGGTAATATTGTACTCTACTTTCGTCTGTGCTTTCTGAAGTTGTGGGTGAAAGTAAGATTATCGTCTTCTTTTTGCATGTAAAGTACAGATTTTAGCACCCAAAGAGTAGGATATTTTGTCTTGGAAGGTTGGCAAGTATGAAAATTGTGTTTTGATATGTATAATTGAGAAATGTACACATCAGATTGTTTTATATATTGTTTATATATGGGTATATTTTATCACCAATAAAATTCAAACTTCACTTCAAGAAGAAAGCTTGCTGGCTCATGATTTTATTTCAATATTTACATTTCTACATGATATCATGTTTCATTTCTATTGAGTGCACATGTAAAGAAAATACGACATTAGAACAATTATACTCATCCAGCCAGGAGTTTCCATACAAAAGAAAAAGAAAATACAGTCAAACCTGTCTATAGAGGCCATCCCAAGGGAAACAGAAAAAGTGGCCACTGTAGACAGGTGGACTTTATAGACAGGTTCTGTAATTTGAATTTTCACCTGGAGGGAGTCAACCTAAGTGACTACTATAGACAGGTGGTCGCTATAGACAGTGGCCACTATAGACAGGTTTGACTGTAGAAATGTAACATTTTGTCACATATGAAGAGCGCCTAAATCTAAGAAAAATACTTACATTTGTGCAGGGACTAAACTTGAAAATTTGCAGGGGAGCTATAAGTAGCTCTCCTGGGGCCCGTAACATACATGTTTGCGATTGATATCAATCGCAAGTCTATGGCAAATCCTGTACTAAAGTTTGCAATTGATCGCAAAATCAAATGGCAATTAATCACAAACATTTATGTTATGGGGCCCTAGAGATTTTCAAGGGGAATTTTAGGGGAACTAAATTGGATCTAATGTAGTAATATTGGGGCATGTGGGGCTCTACTTTGAAGGGCAACTTTAGGAGAGCAATCACTCTCACTCCCCTTAAGTTTTATAATAATAATTAGATAATTTATAAAGCGCAGATACTATATGGATATACTCTACTGCGCTGTGATGTTAGGGTCTGTGGATATTGTTACTAAAATAATGCATAAGTTACAAGATATTATTGAAAAGCTTCACGAAATAAATGAGTTTTCAACAAGCTTTTAAAAACAACTAGAGATGGAGATGATCTTATTTCTATTGGCAATTTGTTCCAAAGTTTTGGAGCAGCACAGCTGAAGGCGCAGTCACCAAGTGTCACTTTTGTCTTAAGATGTGGTAATTTTAGAATCAGTTTGTCCTGTCCACTTCGTAAATTGTGGGAATATTTGTTCGACTTAAACGATAATAATTCAGACAAGTAGTAGGGTGCCTGACCGTTCAGTGCCTTGTAGGTGAGCAAGTTCTGATTTGTGGCTTAACTAGAGCCTCTGGATGAAAGTCATCACAATATCACTTTTAGCAGAAGAGACAAAGGGTTTGGACAAAGTAAATAACTTCCATTCAAGCATTCACAATAGCTAGATGCACAAC
>BQKZ01004078.1:41433-52250 GCA_036244855.1 Temnopleurus reevesii
GCTGGTGTTGGTGTTGCAGCAAAACCAACACCAGCCTCAACACCAAACTTGAAGTCTGTCGGTGTTTGGGGTAGACCTCGCAAGATTCTGACGTATTTCCGGTCGTTTCTGTATCACTTCTGTAAGCTGACCAACGGTGTTGGAGCTCAGTTTACGAACCCGTTTTGCTCTCTCAACACAAACACCAACACCGAACACCGTACTTGAACTCACCCATTGGATTTTTGTACTATGGTCCCACACATACCAAATTTACATTTAAAAAAATATTGGGATAAATCACAACATATCTTGATACATATCACCTTTGTTCAGTACATTGTACAAACATTGCAAATTTTAAAATTGAATTAAAAAAAACAAAAAACACATCTGGGTATCATAGCATATAACTGATTACCATATAAAACTCCATAACTTGTTGCCAGAATTTTTTCCCATGTTAAACTCAATGACAGAGTTTTTTTTTTAAATTGCCAATTTATTATAGGGGGGAAAAGGGGAAAATCTCTAATGGGCGCCTGATATACTCAGAATGGGAACTGTTGCGAATATCTATAAGATGTGAGATGATAAAAAAGAAAGTGAATAAGTGAAATGGCTCAACTAAATGCATTCTTACAAAACACAAAAGTAACAAAACCATTTCACTCTGTCATTCAATAGGATATAAACAGTGAATTTACATAAGTACACATCCCATCAATATTCTTGAACGATTACAAAAATCCATGCAGTAACTGTTGTGGTAATGCTCACGATGTTCTCACAGAAATTAAAAAAACAGAATTCCACAACTTTTCCATGACCAAATGCAAATTTTGCATGACCTCCTTTCTGGCAAGGTTTCCAAAATCACACACGTTATGATGGCCTCCACTTCCCCTCACAGCCATTCATTCCAACCACTGTCGTACTCATGACATGTACATCTACAGTGCAAACTCGTTATAAAGAGATCTGGGGCCTGTAAAATAAAAGATGCAATTAAACTTGCAATAAATATTTATCGAAGTCTATGGCAATACGTGTACAAAGAGATGAAATTAATTGTAGCAAAATATACCTGATATAAAGAAGTACCAAATCTGGTCCCCGCTCTTCATAACTTATCATTGTTCAACTCTGCTATAAAGAGATTTACTGCTACATGTATAACAAGGTAATTTCAATGGTTCCAAGCACCTTGTAATACTGAGTTTCAACTGTGCTATCATTAGTATGAGGGCCGTTTTAATGATCAGGGTAAAATTTTCTTTTCATAAACATTCAAAATTCAACAAAATTGCACAATTTTCACAATTTTTCAAAATTCCCTGACCTTTTCCTGACTTTCCATGACAAAAAATTTGTCCAGGATTTCCCATGACTATTGGAACCGTGACATTGTAGCCCAAAATCCAATCCACCTTTGGGGGGACTTGTAATATAACATTTGGGATAGTTTAGTGTTTTTTAGTCCTAAAATATACCGTAATTAATATTGCAGTGCTAACCAATGTGTCTAGATGCAGGACGACAAAGATATCCCATAATAGCAACAATACAAATGGCGTCCTATAGGAATAAATAAATGATTCAATAAAAGAACATGTTTCCATGAAATTGTAACTGATTTCATGCAACATTACCCTTTGGCTAACATCACTTCCTCAAAACACAAAAAAAGTATTTTCTTGTGGGGAGAATACATATCAAATAAACAACATTTTTGTCAAACCATTGATCTGAAAGGTAAAAATAAAATTTTCATGGTTTAACACCCCATCAACATTCCAGAAGGGTAGCAGATCTGGAAAACATGTGTATAGCAGTACCCTATCTCCACTGTCTTCTGTCCATCTTCTGGACCACAACAAACATAGCAGTTATAATAGTTCCGTAAAAAAATCACATCCTCACGAAGTAGCACCCTCCATCAAGCCTTTCATATCTGAGAATTTTGAGAAGACAGTATAGCGCCATCTCTTTTCCAGCGAAGCCCCGACGCCAAAGAGGTCTTGACGGAAGATGGATGGATAGGAGTTCATGAGAGATTCAATCTCTGACATAGTCACAGAAGGGTTGATGCGTTGCATGTAGGACCAGAGGTATTCTGTCGATGCGCCGAATGGATGAACATGAAGAAAGATGCTCAGCAGACCTAAAATGGAAGAAAGGATTAGAGGTAAACATTAAAATCCTGAATGGAGGGGGTCACTACAGCTCATAAGGACATGGTTATCGAATGGATGAAGCGCTAGGTGGAGGAGGAGTTCATGAGGGATTCAATCTCTGACATGGTTACCGATGGGTTGATGCGGTGCATGTAGGACCAGAGGTATTCTGTCAATGCGCCAAAGGGATGGACGTGAAGGAATATACTCAGTAGACCCGAGATGGAAAGATAGGACTTCATCAGGGATTCAATCTCTGACACAGTTACAGAAGGGTTGATGCGTTGCATTTAGGACCAGAGGTATTCTGTAGATGCGCCAAACGGATGAACATGGATACTCAGTAAACCTGGAACAGGAAAAAAAAAATTTAAGGAAAGACATTAAAATCTTAAAATGGGATAAAAATTGAAGAAAGATATTAAAATCATGAAGGAGTCACAAGTATTCATGAGGACATTGAAGGGAAGAAGCACTACCAAAGAGATAGATGGGTAGGAGTTCATGAGGGATTCAATTTCTGACATGGTCACCGAAGGTTTGATGCATTGCATATCGGACCAGAGGTATTCTGCCGATGCACCAAAGGGATGGCCATAAAGAAATATGCTCAGCAGACCTGGAAGGCAAATAAGATCAAAAAAAAAATCAAAACAATAAGGGATTCAATCTCTGACATGGACACCAATGGGTTGATGCGCTGCATGCAGGACCAGAGGTATTCTGTCGATGCGCCAAAGGGATGAATGTGGAGGAAAATGCTCAACAGACCTACAATGGAAGAAAAGATTGGGGAACGACGTTGGAATCCTGCATGGAAAAGGTCATTAGAAGACATGACAAGATGACCACCGAAAAGAAGAAATGCCAGAAGATAGTCAAAGAAGGATATGGCAACAGAAACATGTGAATGCTTTTAAAAATGCTTTTTAAAAATAAATGCAAATTGAGTAGAATTGACAGTACTTACCAATCATATCGGCCTTCTTGGAATCCAGGAGAGATATGGTTGACTGACTTTCACTTGGTTCAGACTCTGTGACAGAATCGCCATTGCTCTTGGATGCATTTAGCTTTGATACAGTCAGCTCGGTCTCCACATTCTGCATTACAAACAAATATAAGATTGAGATAGCAGTTAAAGGTTAAGCTAAAAGTGCGGAAAGAGAACCAGAAAGTGAAGCAAAAAACGAGTTGCAGTCATTAATTGATAACAGTTACAGGCTCAGAGTCTCTGACAGAATCACCATTGCTCTTAGATACATTTAATTTTGGTACCGTCAACTCAGTCTCCACATTCTGCAAAAGAACAAGCATAAGATGGCAGTCAAATAAAATATGCTCTCCAAAAGTTGCTATGGCAATAATTGCTTGGGTCTTCATTTCTACAGATGTAAGGTTAAGTTAAGAATGTGAAATTGGTGATGCTTAAAGAGGAACTTCACCCATAAATTCATAATTTATCATTTATAATTTATAATTTCTACAAAGAGATCTGATAAAACAATAGTCCTGATGTAAGGAGGTAACCGTTTGGTCCCAGCACTTTTTAACTTATTATTTCTAACCCTACTGTAACAAGATGCTATAACAATGTAATTTTGACGGTCTCAAGTACCTTATCATATTAAATTTCCACTGTCTCAGTGAATGATGAAAAATACGATGAATAAACTGTTCACCCTACCATCTCGCACAAAAGAGTAGCACATTTCTGTGCACAGCATTTCTTAAAGCATATCAACGTATATACAATATGATAATGATAGGGCAGTGTTTAATTTCTTTCAATCAGCACTAAACAAATAACTCCATCTTACCCTCAGTCTATCCTCTGTTTCTTTCCTCATCACTTCTTCTTTCTTCCACTTGGTCTTTGTGTCTTGGAGTTGCTGAAAGAAAGAAAATAAAGATAAAAAAGTTGAATGAAACATTTATTGAATATTGTGTACTCTTTTCATGACTTCAGGGGAAGACAATGACAAAAGTCCGATATCTTCCCTTAAGACTATATTTAAAGAAGTATGATTAAGTTCCAAAATGTTGCCATGGTATTTGTAGTCTCATAGATTTTACCCTGCTAATGTCCCCCTACCGATTCCCCATTACCAGCTTCCCTTTTTGCAACAGACAGAGCCTGTAACATAAAAGATGCAATAAACTTTACGATAAATATTAATCGTCAGTCTATGGCAAAACATGTACCATAGAGAAACAATGAAATTCCCTGACTTTTCATGACCACAAATTTTTCAACCTGGAAATATCCAAAAACTTTTCAACCTGATAAAACTAACCTGTTGCATTGTAAGTAGGGAAAGTTGCAGGGCTTTGATCTGTGTCTCCATCTCCTCATTAGCCATCATTGATCCTCCATCAGCATCGCCAGCATCACTGCTGCCACCAGTGGCAGGCATAGTTCTATCCTATAAAAATGACCTACCTGTCAATATTGATAAAACTCACCTGTTGCATTGTGAGTAGGGAATGTTGCAAGGCTTTTATCTGTGTTTCCATCTCCTCATTAGCCATCGTTGACCCACCACAAGCATCACCGCTGCCACCAGTGGCAGGCATAAATCTACCCTATAGTATTAACGTACCAGTCAATATTGATAATACTCAGTTGTTGCATTGTGAGTAGAGAATGTTGCAGAGCTTTTATCTGTGTCTCCATCTCCTCATTAGCCATCATTGAACCACCACCATCACCACTGGCACCGCTGCTACCAGTGGAAGGCATGGTTGTACCCTATAGTATTGACATATTCTACATACTTACTTGTTGCATTGTGAGTAGGGAATGTTGCAGGGCTTTGATCTGTGTCTCCATCTCCTCATTAGCCATTGATGAATCACCACTACCACCACTGGCACTGCTGCCACCATTGGAAGGCATGGTTGTACCCTATAGTATAACCTACCAGTCAATATTGATAATACTCACCTGTTGCATTGTGAGAAGGGAATGTTTCAGTACTTTGATCCGTGTCTCCATCTCCTCATTAACCATCGTTGATCTACCAGGACTCGTACCACCATCAGTAGCACCGCTGCCACCAGTGGCAGGCATGGTTCTACACTCATAGTATTGACCTATCAGACAGTAATACTCACCTGTTGCATTGTGAGAAGGGAATGTTGCAGGGCTTTGATCTGTGTCTCCATCTCCTCATTAGCCATCGTCGATCCCCCACCTGCACCACTACCAGTAGAGGGCGCTGTCCCAGGCGGGGCTGGACTGGCGGACTCCTCCTTGGCCTTCTGCTCCTCCAGCTGCTTGCGGAGGAACTCGTTCTGATGCATCAGGGCCTGGACCTGGAGCTGGAGCTGGGGGTCCTCTGCTGGTGGAGCAGGGGGAGGGGGAGGGTTCGGAGGCAGAGGGGGAGCACCAATCATGGCTGAGTCTGAAAAATAAAAGATATGAACATAATTAGAATCAGGATTTCATCAATGAATGAACTGCATATCGAACCCTGAATTTTTTACTTATGGTTCAAAACTAGCACAACTATAGGAGATAATAACGGAATCAATCTTTGATCAAGGCCCCATAACATAAAGGATTGCTATAAATCGTTAATGAGAATCATCATCATCACTGTCGCCATTGCCATCACATTGCAATCATCTTCGGATCATCATCACCACCATTATCATAATTGATATTACTATCGCCATTGCCAACATCATCATAATCATCATCATCATCATCATCATCGCCATCACCACCTTCATCATCATCGCCATCAACTTCATCATCATCATTGCAATAGTCATATCCATCATCATGATCATCATCATCATCGTTGCCATAATCATCATCATCATCATCACCGTCATCATCATCACCATCAGCATTATCATCATCATCATCATCATCATCATCATCATTATCATCATCATCACCATCATAACCATCATTATCATCATCAGCAGCAGCATCATCATTACCACAACCACCACAATCACCATCATCATTATCATCATCATCATCATAATCTTTGTCATCACTACTATCAATACCTCACTGTAAACATACCTCCATCTAAACGTTGCCGCTTTGCGCCTTGATCATCTTCATCAGATAATTCCATCTCTGCCTCCCCTTTCTCACCCATGCCGAGCTCATCTTGCTGTTGCTCACGTAACTCCTGTAAAAAACACAAATTATTAACATCAAATAATACTTGGGAGAATAGATGAAGATCTCAGTATTTTGTACTTTTTCTGATTAAATTGCTTCAAGAGTTTTTGTTCAATTCTGACAAAAATAACTTCTATTGCAAATTCTTTGAGAGCGTGCTGACCTCCATCACTTATCAACTTTATCATAAGGAATTCTCGATGCTGATTGGCTGTTTGCTTACTGTATTCACGGTTGTATTCACGGTAGTAACCAACAAATTTAACCAACGAAACTAACGGTGCTGAATAAAGTTGTGGTAGATTAAATGAGGAATGAAACCCAAATTTAACCAACGAAACTAACGGTGCTGAATAAAGTTGTGGTAGATTAAATGAGGAATGAAACCCAAATTTAACCAACGAAACTAACGGTGCTGAATAAAGTTGTGGTAGATTAAATGAGGAATGAAACCCGTGGGTTTCTACAAGTACAAATTAAAGATATGAACACAATTTTCTGAACATATACATGTATAAGCCCATCCATACACTAGGAAGATTCATGAATGGTCATCAATCTGTATATGCCAAACAATAATGCTAAGAACACAGAGCCAAACCCATCAACTTATTCTAGCAACACAAAACATATTACTACATGTAGACTATCTGTTGACTGTAAATGGTTGGTTACATGTACTTTAGAAAAAACAACAACAACATTTACGCAAGGTTACCCACGGCACGTCTTTCAAAACATGTGTCATTAAGAAATAATCATAATGTAATAACTTACAGAAAATAAGTGGCAACAAATTTCATCAGAGGTTAGAACTGAAGTGAACTTTTATTTTTTTTCAATATAAACTTTATACATTCTCCAAGATTTTGCAAAATTTCTGTCATATTTTTACATTAATCACATCTGTGGCGGAGGGTATTTTTTTCAAATGAACAACAGATACTTGCAACTAACACAAACAGAAGCACCCATTACTCCTAAATTGATGATTCTTCAACTTTAAAATCAAAAGGAGATTACTCTTACAACTTACCATGTTGAAAAATGTTCATTAAATCTTATGACAATGAAAATTTGAAAGTGTACAATACAAAGTATTCTTAATACCCAATATGAACTTACCAGTTCTTCAAGGCTTTCAGCAAATTATAAAAATCCATATGTCATAACAACATCTTTATCATTTACAACTTACCATAAAACATTGTTTTTCATATATAAATACAGTAGGATTACATTCACATAAACGATGATACATACCTACATTGTACATTATCTACATATCATAAATAAGAAATATTTCTCATGCACATGAAAAAACTTTTTTGTTCAACTCCCTTCAGGAATATCTTCAAGAAGCGCTCTAATGTTAACCATCTTTCCTTTTACAGAGTAGGGTATAAAACAGATGATCCATCGTCTAATGAAACAAACTGATAGGAGACGTAGGGCCTTTTAATAGATAAAGCCTTTTAGCCATACATAAGTCTGGGGCAAATATGCCAGGGAATTTTTTTTCTGCCAGAGTTTCCTTTGGCTAAAAGTTTTATGCAACGCGCCCCTGACAGATAATTTTATAAATTATGTCTTGGATGGACCTCTTTCAAGATGAAAAGCAAATTCCTTTGATACCTTTTTTTATATACCTGGAAGGGTTTTCTGTCCTTTACATTTCTTCATTTGAATGCTTTACAAGACATTGTGAGTGATGATGCTAACCGTTCCAGAAAATGCATGAGGTGTATTTTTGTATGAATTCAAAGCTTCAAGTAAATGGCTGAGAGTACCATCATATCTCTCATGTTTCTCAGCATTGTTAAGCAATTGCTTTATTCACATTTTAATTCTGATCTCATGCTTATTCCAGAATGGTTAACATCTATGCTGTAGACCTGTGAGTAGATCTGGTACCAGTCTGTCACTATAATCTTTCAACTCCCCTAATCAGATAACAATTCTTAGTCTTTGGCAACTATTGAAAAGAAAAATCCACTGGCATTACCTGCTGCCAGAAGTACTGGGGCAACTCTTGATGGCCACTTCTGTCTTTGTACCCTTACATTTCACCTTTGACCCAAGTCTGCTTGGACTTTTGACCTCCGACCACTATTACTATTCAAAACGAGCTCCTCGGACCTCCGACCTCAAATCAGTGCAGCATTTCCAAGTGAGTTTTTCTTCTCGTCCTCCGTTTGTCCAGTTTGGGGATTCCATGTCAGATTTGATAAATCACTGATATACCTGATTTTGACCTTTTTGACATGCCTTTGTTGGTTGATGCTTACTCCAATGTTAGGATCTTAAAGTCTCTATGACAGTTACTCTTGTGTGTCCAGTGTCCAGTTTTGAGTTTGAAGAACGCTCCAGGTAACCTGATCCTTATAGACCAGTTTGGAGATAACTCACTGATATACCTGATTATTTAGCCTGTTGACATGCATCTATTGGTCGATGGATACTAAAGTATTATGATCTTACGATCTCCACGGCGGTTACTCTTGTGTGTCCAGTGTCCAGCTTTGAGATTGAGAACAGTCTTGGCAACCTGATATAATACCTGATAAAATATTTTGACATGCTGGCCTGTTGATCTACACATGATGACTGATGACTATGCTTGGTAGGATATTACAGACCAAAATTATCTCCTTGATAAGCCTCTCCGATGGTTATACTTTCTGAATCTTTTGTTTCCAGCTCAAAGACAAGACACTCTTCGTAACATGCTAACATTATCTTTGCAATATGCATATACATGTATATATCTGATCAAAAATTAATGAGCAGGCNATACCTGATAAAATATTTTGACATGCTGGCCTGTTAATCTGTGCATGCCTGCCGGTAACTGATGAATACATTTGGTAGTGTATTACGGACCGTAATTGCCTCTTCAATGTACCTATCCGATGTTGATATTATCTATACCGTGTGTTTCCAGTTCAGAGATAAAAATTCTTCATATCATGCTGATATAGTCTTTGTAACCTGCTTATTTATATGCATCTATGCATCTATGCTTATCAAAAATTGATGAGCAGGCTTGAAAGAATGTAGCATACCTGTATTCCATCATTCTACTGCATTTGACTTATGATTTTAATGACTTATGGATACAAAAAATATCACTACGGATATACTGTACATCACGATACCTGATAATATTTTAAGGTCTCCTGCAATTTATACATGGCCTCAGCTGGTACCACCTCACACTTACAACAGCTTCTAATACACCTGTAGTATGAAAATGCTTTTGTAATAACCTCATCCATCCAGTGTCTGCAGATCCTGGTTCTAAATAACCAATCCTGTATACTAATACACAAATCACACGAACAATTTACTGCAGCAAAGAGGACTCTTATCAGTTTGGGCAAATTTTCTCTTCTATGTAGATGAAATGAAAGATCCTTTCCGTGGTGGTATTTTGCCAAGTTGTTCTGAACGACTTTGAGAAAGACTAGTATCAGTTCTTGTGTTGAATGAAAGAGAATCTTACTAAATACACCAGTCTTACCACTCTGGCTATGAAACACATACTTACGCTACATTTGTACATCATTTTATAGTAATACATATTGATTGGTTTAAGAACATGCATTTATCTTTACCCATTCTCTTCTTCAACATCAATAGAGCCAGCTGCTCTCCAAAACAAACGGTAAAAATGTCTTATAAGTCTCCTGCCTATAGTGATTTACCTGACTAAAGAGTTGCCAACCATTCTGAAATATGAATGAGGTGTACTTTTATTTAAATTTAGTCATAAATTCCCACATAAATGTCTGAATGCAAGGTTATTACTGTTAGTATTATAATACTCTCTCGGAAATAATTTCGCTTCAGCTCTCTAGGTTATTCTCATTTTTAATATTGATCATCATGCAGATTCCAGAATGGTTGGTATCTCTGTTACTGCGGTCGCCATTTATATTGATGCTCTCTTGAAGAAATTACATGTTATTAAACAGTCTTCAAGTCCCTTAACTTCAGTGGCCACCTTTTCCCATTTCCATCGGGTAGCCACAATAGATCTTAGGTTTAACTTTTGCTAAATATCAAGGGCATAGCAGGGTTCTCCACTAGCAGTTTTGTCCGGGGGCTCCGCCCGCACAAAATTTCAAAAAGCAGTTTTCCGCCCGGACATATTTCTCCCGCCCGGACGAAAACTGGACGCACCCAGGCAAGAAAATTGATAGTTTCATGACAAATAAGTCCCATATATTCACATGCATACATTTATTTACAAATTCCAAACATAAAATTGGGGAAAGAAGGGGAAAAATAAAGAAGAAAAATGTTGAAGACCTGATGTTTCTTGATCTTTATGGCATTATAAACCCGCCGAAAATGGGTTTTTCCGATAAAGGGAAGAGCTTCTGTTATGGGAAATTCCCTACTATATTTACTCCCTCATGTTCATTCTGGCACATGTCAGTGAAAGTTTATGCGATAGAGGTTAAGTGCTAGGTAAATTACCATATATATAGTAAGTATGATAAACCTTA
>BQKZ01004079.1:0-18310 GCA_036244855.1 Temnopleurus reevesii
TGTAGTGTCTGGAAAAGAGACTAATCACGTAATGATAGTTGCCACGGAGTATGTACGCTGATTTAAACATGTTGTGAAATCAGATTATAGTAACCGATCGTTCATTGCAATATTACGTCTGAAATGTCATTCTTCACCGTCGCGTGATTGACTATAATTAATAGTGATCCTACTGAGATGTCGGATGTTACACACGTGTACAAAAGTCAATTAGGATCGAGAAACCGTCTGTGGTACCCTCTGATTTCACGTGGAAAACACGGATTTTAATTATTTTTTTTGGAAACCTTCAAGGTAATCTTAAAGAATATATCTTTTTTAATTGTATTCATTGTTAATCGTTAATCATAGAGACGTAAATTAGCATATTTTCGTGAGGGTGCGCGGCAGCACCCTTTCTCCCATAGACGCTGTGTATTGTAGGTTCAACAACCTGCACTATGTAATAGCGCCACCTTGTGGCAGCTTTTGAATAAACCACATGAAAGACTGTGCAGTACAAACAAGGCAGCCATCTTTGGGACACTCTTTTGTACAGTAGTCTCCAGATAACCCAAGATATTACACTGGCGACGAAGGGATGGGATTGAATCCAAGCTTACTTTGAATTTGTGATAACTGCTGAAGAAAGCACCAGGAGAAAGCTGACATTCATCCAATTTTTGTTTGACTGACAAGTGAGACACTGTGAGAAGTCATTTTCAAGATGGCGACACCCATGGCTGGAGGATTTTTGGGCAGACTCGGTGAGTTCCAACAGAGTCGAGAGATATTTGGTGCATATGTGGAGAGAATGGAAATGTTTTTCACCGCAAATAACATTGTTGGAACAAGTAGTGATGGCAGTGAGTTGGAACAAGTTACTGTCAGAAAGAGAGCAATTTTCTTAACCGAGGTGGGGCCTGCTGTGTATGAGGTCATCTCAAATCTGTTAGCTCCAGCGAAACCGAAAGATACACCATTGTCTGATATCCTGAAGAGACTAGGTGAACATTTTGACCCCAAACCGCTTGAAATAGCCGAGAGCTATCGTTTTGGAACCAGAAACCAGTCAGCAAATGAGGACATTGGCGAATTTATTGTCGCGTTGAAGAAACTGGCCATTCACTGCAACTATGGCGAGTTTCAGGACCGGGCATTACGTGACCGGTTTGTCTGTGGACTGAAGAGCGACAAGATACGGAGCAAGCTGATGACAATGCAGCGATTGACCTTTGAGGCTGCGTGTCAAACAGCATTGTCAATGGACATGGCAGAGAAAGGGTCACGGGAAGTGCGCCTACACCAGCGCCCTGCGGATGAAGTTCACAAGGTTCAGTCACATAACCGGCCAAGGACCAAGCACAACCATCCATCTGGAATGGGGAAATCTACGGCTACCACAAACGCAAGCTCAAATCCAAAGCCATGCTACAGGTGCCTGGGGGCACATTCCCCTCAGACGTGCAGTTTTAGCAATGCAAAGTGTTACAATTGCAGCAAAGTGGGACACGTTTCAAAAGCATGTCGTCTGCGGAGAGAGAGGAATGCTGGAAGGAAGTCCAGATCGATGCATTGTGTGGAGGATTCCACACAACCTGGCATGGAGGAGGATCCATTGGAGGTGTATTCAATTTATAGCACCGAGCTTAATCAAGGTAGTGAAAGCTACAAAGTGGATGTCAGTGTGGAAGGAGCTGCGATGCAAATGGAGCTTGATACAGGAGCGGCGGTCAGTGTTATTCCCCAATCCATGTATAAGGAAAAATTGAGAGGTTTCCCGCTGAAACCAAGTCATGTAAATCTACGTAGCTATTCCGGTCAACAGATACCAGTCATGGGAAGCCTACAAATTCCAGTGACATACAAGCAGCAGAAAGTTGTGTTGCCACTGCTTGTAGTTAAATGTGAGAAACCAGCCCTGTTTGGTCGAAACTGGCTTCGTCACATTAAGCTTGATTGGAATGAGATCTTTCACATCAACGTTGCGATGACAACCGAGGAGCTCGTCAACGCACATCCAAAAGTGTTCAGTGAGACTGGTGACCCGATAACTGGCTTCAAAGCAAGAGTTCGCGTAGAGAAGGACGCTCAACCAGTTCATTGCAAGGCTCAACCAATGCCATATGCATTGAAAGAAAAAGTTGAAAAAGAACTGAAGCGGTTGGAAAGCCAAGACATTATCACTAAGGTAGATAGTAGTGAATGGGCAACCCCAGTAGTAGTAGTTCCCAAGTCAGATGGTAGGGTTAGGCTTTGTGGGGATTACAAGGTCACGATAAATAAGGTGCTCCAGGGGAGTATGCCTGACACATTGCCCACGGCCGAGGATCTGTTTAGCACTTTGAGAGGGGGGGGAGGTCTTCTCAAAAATGGATCTCACCAATGCATATCTGCAATTGGGGGTAGATGATGAATCCAAGTCCCTGTTGACAATCAACACACATCTGGGTCTGTTTCAATTCAATCGGCTCCCATTTGGAATTTCAACAGCACCGGGAATATTTCAAGGGGTAATGACACAGATCCTCGAGGGGATTGAAGGGGTGGTGTGTTACTTGGATGATATATTGATCAGTGCACCTGATAGGGTGACACACAATGCAAGATTAGAAGAGGTCTTGGCACGCTTGGAAAAGCATGGTGTAAGAGTCAAGGAACAGAAGTGTGAGTTCTATCAAGACTCTGTAGAGTACTTAGGGCATAGGATAGATAAGGAAGGGTTGCACCCTACGCAAGATAAAGTAGATGCCATAAGACACGCGCCCACTCCCAGAAATGTTTCCGAACTTCGTTCCTTTTTAGGATTAGTCAACTATTATGGGAAGTTCATGGGAAATCTCGCAACAATCCTCCATCCCTTGAACGACCTGTTGAAGAAAGAATCAAATTGGAAGTGGTCGCGTGAGTGTCAGAAGTCGTTTGATACATGTAAAACGATGTTAGTAGAGGGATCCTTCCTAGTTCATTATGACGTAACGAAACCAGTGAAACTGGCATGTGATGCCTCACCATATGGTGTAGGCGCAGTGATCTCACATGTCATGGACAATGGGGAAGAACGCCCCATTGCATTCGCGTCTAGGACTCTAAGTCAAAGCGAACGGAATTATGCCCAAATCGAGCGCGAAGCGCTAGCGCTGATATTCGGAGTGCGTAAATTTCATAAGTATTTGTATGGCAGGAAGTTTACTCTGGAAACGGATCACAAACCGTTGACAGTTATCCTGAATGCTAGATCCCAAGTGCCAACACTTGCGGCTGCGCGAATGCAGAGATGGGCACTGATTCTGTCAGCTTATCAGTATGATATTCAGTACAGGAAATCAGCTGATCATGGAAATGCTGATGCCATGTCGAGGTTACCATTACCCTCAGATGTTACACCTAACAGAGAGGATATTTTCTATTTCTCTCATATGGATGAATTGCCAATCAAGTCAGAAGATATTAGAAAGGCAACACGTACCAATAGAGTATTGTCCAGGGTGCATGATTTCATACTCAATGGCTGGCCAAATCACTTACCAGAATCTGAATCAGAGCTCAAGCCATATTATGTACGTAAGAACGAGCTATCAGTAGATAAGGGTTGTGTAATGTGGGGAGCAAGAGTAGTGGTACCTGACAAGTTCAGGAAGAAGTTGGTTGAAGAACTTCATGACCAACATCTAGGAATGACTCTGACTAAGAGTTATGCACGGAGCTATCTCTGGTGGCCAGGGCTAGACAAGGATATTGAAAAAGTGGTGTCAAGCTGTCACACATGTCAAACAGTTGGAAAGAATCCAGCCAAGGCACCGTTACATCCTTGGAAATGGCCAACCAGGGTATGGCAAAGGTTGCATGTTGATTTTGCCGAAATTGACAAACAACAACTGTTCATTGTAATAGATAGCCACTCAAAGTGGGTAGAGGTGTTCCCTATGAACAAGACAACATCTAGCAAAACATTAGATATTCTGAGAAGCCTTTTTGCTGCTTATGGGTTCCCAGAAGAAGTAGTGTCTGACAATGGACCACAGTTCTGCTCAGAAGAATTTGCAACATTCATGAGGTGTAATGGGATCAAACATACTAGGGTTCCCCCCTACCACCCAGCATCAAATGGTGCAGCAGAGCGCACTGTGCAAATTGTCAAACGGGCGTTGGTAAAACAAATGCTGGATCAAAAGAAGCAACATCTTTCTCTTGTCCATAGGATTGCAAACTTCCTCATCACATATAGGAACACACCTCACTCTACAACCACACAAACACCAGCTGAGATGTTTCTCAAAAGACAAACCAGAACAAGGTTCTCGCTACTGAAGCCAAACCTTGCTAAGTCTGTAGAAGAAGCTCAAGACAAACAAAAACAAAATCATGACAAGCATGCTTCCAAGGACAGGTTCAGTGGAATACCAACCACAAGGGAATCAACAACTGGCCAATCATGGGGCATGTAAAACCTTTGGTCAGGGAAGGTACCCTGCTAGGGAGAGAAAACCTGTTGTGCGGATCGATTTGTAAGTTTCAGCGAAGCATATTGCATAGATTGGTATTTAACCATGAAACGCTGAACTGTGAATTGTGAACCTCACATTAATCATAAACACACATGATATTTTTGGAACATATTCATTTATATTTCATTCACTCATGACTACTTGTAGTCGTTATAAAATTCCATTATCAAAATTTAATTCATGTCAGTTACTATTACCTGACACACCTAGTTTATTCCAATATTGGTAAAGCAAAAATTTTGAATTGGTACACAAACCGATAGTTACACTATGAATGGTTATAATCCGGTTTTCTACTCTGTGGTTGAGTCAGATATGTGTAAATAAGTTGTATATAAGTTTATTGCCTTGAAAGCAAATAAGAAGGAAAACAAATTGTGAAAACACACAATTTTCTCTTGTCAAATTGACCATGTTTCATCTGAACGAAATTCTAGTTTTGTCTGATAAATACCGAGTGTTGCCATGTTATAAGGCACAATTGTTGTAATAGGATATGAAAGTCTTCCTGTTCATTATGTGTTGTTGACACTTGCATTGTAACATTTTTTTAAGGGGGGAGGAGTTGTAATAGCGCCACCTTGTGGCAGCTTTTGAATAAACCACATGAAAGACTGTGCAGTACAAACAAGGCAGCCATCTTTGTGACACTCTTTTGTACAGTAGTCTCCAGATAACCCAAGATATTACACACTACACGCTGAATTCGGGCGTTTTCTGACTCTCTGGAGGGGGCACCACCAAAAGTCAGAAATCGTTAAAAAAAACCCTCCGAGAGTCAGATTTTTCTGTCTATGATTTACACACCTCATGAGCTCCTTAAATTGGCAAACGTACAGGCACAAAATGGCTACCAACATGGAGAACTCTTCATTCACTTTGTACATAAAATTTCACATTTTCCTCTTTTTCCAGAATTTTGTTTTTTCTGTTAAATATACATGTATTATAGCGACATCAATTCTACAACCATTCCAGAAAGAGCAGTGGTGATTCCTCATTTGAAGTATGATGTGATCCATTTTCAATAGATCTATGTACAGGAACAGTGAATGAGGAGTTCTCTATATATGACATCACAGATTATGCTAATTAGCTATACGTTGCCAATTCAAGGATGCCCTGCACAGGTGGAAAAGAAAACTTTGCAAATTCATAACTTTTGAACGGAATATCCGATTTTGCTCAAATTTTGACAGTTTGTTCATCTGATTTTTCTTCATTTACTGACTATACATTATTGTCTTGGTGTAATTCCCCTTTAAGTGCCCAGATGCACGCGATGTATTCAATTTGTGTACAATCCTATGGAAGCATGCGGTAGTGCGTTGGCGATGATTTTGCACCAGATTCGACCAACAAAGTTTTTGAAAGTTGGCTCAAGTTTACACTTCTTAACATCAAAATCGATTAGATTCTCAACAAATTTCTTGAAATAAGGAAGGAGGGGAAAGAAAATAACATTTAAAACCATTATTCTGTTTATAAAATGTAATTAAAGTTGCTTTTGGACTTGTTTTGTGGATGGTTACCTGTGTGTATTTTTGACTTCTGCCGCCAATGTTAACAATTTTTATGTGATGCACGCACACAATCTGGGCACTAATCTCCGGGTTTGCCGAACAGAGCAAAAATAGTTCAGAAAATTGGGCAACTATTGTGAATGTGTAGATAATATACAACTTGGCAACTGATGACGTAATATGTACTCAACAGAGCATTAATTATATTCACATGAATGTTACAAAATTTTGCCTTTCCCCCCAAAGATATAATTTTCAAAAACTGTAACTATATAGGATATCTTCATGATAGACAGTGATTACTTCGGGCAATTTATCAGTTGATCTTATATTTCTTGGGCTATAATTCTTAGTTTTTCTTGATTGGTTTGCATGTATAATTTGTTATGTTCGCTTGGAGAATAGATTGAGTCTTGGGCTGCTGCTATAGCCAACTGTATAATTGTCTGTTGCATTCTGCAATGATCATTCTCCTGCCATGTCTACTGAATGCCAGATCTCTCATTTTAGTTTAGGTTCCTGTCTCACTTGTCACCACGTTATTTTCTTCATTTTACAATCCTTTTCAGATGCTGATAATTTCTGTCCGGAAGTGAGTGACAATTACGCCCGAGTAATTACCCCCCCCCTCCCCCGCTGTCAACCAGACAGGAGTGTAATTGTCTTCAGGTGGTAATTGTCCTCCGGGGTAATTCCGGAGGTAATTGTCTCGGTGGTGATTTTCCGGGGCGTCCGCGAACCCAAGTGTCCACAAATTCCTTTTTAATGTTTTAAAATATTTTCAGATGCTGATAATTTCTGTCCAGAAGTGAGTGACCAGCCAGGTCTGTTGGTGACCTATGACCCTCCTGAGAGACGTTTCAATGGATACGCTAATTTTTCCTGCAGTGAAGGGTACATTTACCATTCTGGTTCGCGGAAGGTCCGATGCGAGAGTGACGCACAGTGGAGCGGAGATAGATATATATGTCGACCAGAGAGTAAGCTGGATTTTAGTTATTATTATTTGTGGATCCAAGGGCAAGGGGGTGGGGTGGGAGGGAGGGGGGGGGGGGGTTGGCCAAGGTCAATTTTTGCCCGTATTGCCCCCCCCCCTCTCCGCCTATATTGGCGTCAGGTTAATTATTGTTCCATATGAAGACGTCTTCCGCTTACTTTGGGTGCCCTCCAGGTGCTGATAGGAAAAAAGGGCAATCAGCCCCAGTTTCGCTCCCTTTTTACCTAAAATTTGGAAGTAGATTGAACTGAATAAAATTAACGCAATAGGGTGATCAAATTAAGGCCCAAATCAGAAGGGGGAATGGAACGAGGTGATCGAAGAAAAAAAATGCAATGGGATTAGGGTTAAGTTACTCAGAAGTCCTGGCAATCTCACATTTCCCAAAACGTATGGTGAGAAACTTGCGGAAGTTAGGCTATAGCTGGGCATATATGTTGTGAACGCAAACGATATGTAAATATTCGTCGGAAGACGTCATTCTCAAGCTACAAATAAATGATGTCACCGGGCGACATCATACTTTAGGTCCCCCCTCGCAGGGAGTGCACGCTTTTCTTTACACACAAGTCTATGGTGGTGGCTTGAGGTCCCCACTTGCGTGCACTGAATAAAGCTATACTGTGCAAAGTGAATGCTGGGGACCTAAACTACAATTAAGCCTATGTTGTGAATGCAGACGATACGTAATCATCCGTCGCAATATGTTATTCTCAAGGTACAAATAAATGATTAAATCCATCATCTATATCTCACTTTATAGATGGAACAAACGACTCCATATGCGGCACCCGGCCGGCTTTTCGTAACTACAATTCAAGCTACAAATAAATGATTCAATCCATCATCTATATCTCACCTTAAGATAGAACAGATGACTACATATGCGGCACCCGGCCGGCTTTTCGTAACTACAATTCAAGCTACAAATAAATGATTCAATCCATCATCTATATCTCACCTTAAGATAGAACAGACGACTCCATATGCGGCACTACAATTCAAGCTACAAATAAATGATTCAATCCATCGTCTATATCTCACCTTATAGATAGAACAGACGACTCCATATGCGGCACTCGGCCGGCTTTTCGTAACTACCATTCAAGGATAGTGGGAGGTGTAAATGCAGGTCGAGGTGAATTCCCATGGATAGCAGCCATATATTATAGGAACTCCTTCGACTGTGGAGGTAATCTGATCAACAATGAATGGGTTCTTACAGCTGCTCACTGCACGTAAGTTTGTTTTCCTACAAATTTTTTATGCTTCCGCCACCTTAAGGTGGGCATTATGTTTTCGGATTGTCGGTCCCTCTGTCCGTGTGTCCTATCCATGCATCCATCCGAAACTTGTTACTGCAATAACTTCAGAACTGCGAAACGGATTTTGACCAAACTTGGCTCAAGTATGTATAAGCATGTAAGGATGAAGTGAGAAGTACTTGGGTCCAGGTGGTCAAAGGCCAAAGGTCACAGTACAGGACTGAAAAACTTGTAACAAATAACCCAAAATAGCATACCACGACAACTTCAGAATGATTTTTTCCCAAACTGCGCTAAAAATGTCTAAGCATGGGAGGACGAATTGATTATATTTTGGGTTCAGTGGGTCAAAGGTCAAAGGTCACAGGGCAAAAAAAAATTGTAAGAAATTACCCAAATTAGACCCCTCAAAAAAGTTATGAGACTCAGGTTTGATGGGGGATAACTTTCGTTCACTGATCTATGAAAGTTGAATGTGGTTTCAGAAAAGCTATATTATTCTTCTTTACAATGATATGCCAGATGACCTGATTATGCAATCATGGAATGGTCAGTACAGTAGATTATAATGCAAAGTCAGAAGTGAAATGTTGTAAAATTCATAGTTATTTAACAACAGTTTAAATTTCTTAAAATGGCTTCTGTTTATTTGAATTTTTCCCAATAGGTATTGCTGTTTTTCAGTAATGTCTATGTTTACAGAATAAAATGTGTTTGAAAGCTGTACAGGCTGTTATTGATGCACTCGATATTATTTGTTTGTTTGATATGGTCTATGAGGCAGGTGGAGGGAGGAGGAATGGGTTGCTGGGAAAACTCCAAAATACCTGTTCATCAAATCTCCTAATTAAGGGCACAAGCAATGGCCAACTCCAAACAGGGTTATCCAAAGTTGATGTTGTCATTAAATACTTGTGAGATATGCTGCGCAGGTCTGTCAGACAGAGAGTGACTGATTGTACAGCGTAAGCAGAACTTTCCCCGATTCTGGTTGAAGAGGGGAGCGCCATCCCACAGGCACTTGTGACGAGATTGGTCATGTTGTCGGTGAACATTATGAGGAGGAGATGTAATACAGTAACATGTTTGGGTCATCTACCCACTTCTGACTTTGGAGGTATGGAATTCTCAATAAAATACTGAGGTGATGAAAGACAAAATTTGTTTCAGTCCCTTCATCGTTCTTTCATTAAATAAGGAGATTTAAAACCAATCTGAGCTGGTTTACCTCTATCGTGAATTCACTACTGAAAGAAGTAAATCTTGGAACATTTCACTTCTGACTTTGCATTATTTTCATACGAATCATTCCATGGTTGCATAATCAGGACATATGTCATATTATGGTGTAGAAGAATAATGGAGCTTTAAAATGACCTAAAATTCATCTTTCATAGATCATTAATAAAAATATTATCCTTCCTCAAACTACGTTGCATTACTTTTTTGAGGGGTTTAGCTTGTTACCGCAATAACTTCAGAATAGGTGAACTGTTTTCTGCCAAACTTAGGTCAATGATGTATAAGCAAGGTTGGATTAATGTATTAGGTTTTGGGTTCAGGGGGTCAAATGTCAGAGGTCACAGGTTACAGGACCAAAGACCTTGTAAAAATTCAATTGATAAAGCTATAACTTCAGAAAAATTGAACCAATTTCTTTCAAACTTATTTCAATTATGTCTTAGTTTGAGAGAAAGAACTGGTGAGATTTTAGGTTCATTGGGTCAAAGGTCGCATGGCTCAAAATCTGTAAAATATTTATGATTTCTGATGGCATGGATAAGCCGTAATATCTTTCTGATTGCAAGATGGCAGAGGCATAAATTTTGACAGTGTGCGGTCGAGGATTTATCAAGTTTTGTTTTATTTTTAATTTCAATTATATTTTTCATTATTTTTTAGACACAGCATTCCCTGTTACTTTTTTTAGATGAGAAAATATATTTTCCCCTATTTTTTTACTCTTTTTTTTTTTTAACTACGGCGATTTCTCATCTATTAATTTTGACAAAAATAATGAAAAAATAGACTTTTTCTTATTCGGAACACGATGTCTGACCAATATATTTGTAATGTATTTTCTGCTAATATTTCATAAGAAAAATCTATTTGTCATCTATTTTTGAAACATATAAATTACCAAAATGTATTTTTTTTTTTACTATTTCTTATTCAAATAGCCAAAAAAATGGTCTACTGCATGTCTGTTTTTTGGTTGGTTCATGGCCGCATAAGTACCTTAGTCAAAATGAAATAGGGAAAATTAGATTGATTAAGATAGACTTAAGATACGATAAAAAAATGTATTTCCAATTATTTTTTCAACCTCTTTATTTGATGAATAAAGGGCAATTCACTTTTCCTCTTTTGGTTATAGGGAAAGATATTTTTGGAACAATTCAGACCATATTGAGACTATTTATTGCCAATATTTTGAGCATATATATTTTATATTACCGGTATTTGTTATTTTTAAGTCGTTCTAGATTTTCAATTTGTAGGTTGACACTGATTTAGGGGTCATCATTTCGATTCCGTTGTGTATTTCATTGTGAGCTGCACTGATGAGCTCCAATAAGAGTGAAACAGTTGTGATTAAATATGTGTAGTTCGTTTTCATGATTTTCAATTCATTGGCTTGAGTAGATGCATTAATGGAGGAAATAGAATTGTTTGTCTTGGACAAAGATGAAATAAGTTAGCCATTATAATAGATATATATTATTATTGATTATATATCCAGAGATGCCAAGTAAAATTTGTATTCTTTGTGTATTACATTTGGCTGGGATAAGGGGTACCAAACTTAATAGGCCTAGGTATTTTGTTCGGAACATAAAATACCATAGTGCTGCCACCTGTCTGAAAACCATTAGCTTTTCAACGCACTATTTTCATCAGAAAACAAGATAATAATATCACCATGCACTAATTCGTTCTGAAAAGACAATACCAGTGGAAAATTGCATTCTCCATGGAGACAGGTGCAATGCATTATGGCATCATGATGTTGTATTCATCCTGTTCTTTGGAGACATCTCCAGATCCTAATACCCCCTGTAGAAGCGAAAGAGTACAAAAAAGTACGGAATATGATATTTGGTATCATATTATATTTGATACATTCAAATATGTAAAAATTTACACCAAAACAAACAAAGATTTTCCCATTTCTTTTTGTATGATTTATTGTTTCTACTCCTCCTTATTGTCCACCTATTATTTTTTTCTGTAGAATTCGTAAGCAGGCAAGTGATTTCTTAGTTGTGCTTGGGATTCGTCACTTACAAGAGCGCAATGAGTCGAGGGTGGAGTTTCGGGTTGACAGAATCATTATGCATCCAGATTATCCTGGTACCAGTCGCCATGTCTATGATATCGCCCTGCTCCACCTCTCACAGCCAGTTGAGTTTAACAATGACACCAGACCTACATGTTTAGCCACGTCGCAGAATGAAATCGAGGATTATCACCGATGTTGGATCTCGGGGTGGGGGAGCTTGTTCGTTGGAGGTAAACTCACTCTAACTACTAAAGGGAAACCAACCCCTGGAATTATCGTGCTCTCAATGAATGAAGAAAAATCAGATGAACAAACTGAAAATTTGAGCAAAATTGGACAACCCGTTAAAAAGTTATCATGAATTTCTAAAATCACAGAGATATGACGAGCCCTACTGCTTATGAGGATCCGTGCGGTTGGTAAATTCGATGGAATCTGTGACGTCATGTCAGACAACTCCTCATCCACTCTGTATACAAAATTTCACATTTTCTCCTTTTTTTTTTGGAAAAGTCAACAAAATACCAATTTTCGGTTGGGGTATTAGCATGTCTGTATTGATTCTGCATGTATTTTGAGAAAAATGATGTTGCAACCTTACTCAAATTTTTACATTAATCGGGTTTAAAAATTCTTTGTACAAAGGGAATGAGGAGTTGTCTGACATGACGTCACAGATTCAGTTGGTGTTGCCGATCAGATGGATCCCCATGAGCAGCAATTATCATTAAATCTCTGTGACTTTGAAATGTCATAACTTTTGAATGGAATCTCTGATTTCGCTCAATTTTTCACATTTTCTTCATTCGATTTTTCTCCGTTCAATGAATCCACAATAATTCCAGGGGTTGGTTCACCTTTAATGTGTTTTAGAAATTGGAGGACAGTGGAATGTTGACTGTAGAAATAGAGCGCGTATCTGATATGCGCAACAAATGAAAAAATATGCGCAACTAAGAAGCGCACTTGTTTTCTCAGTACTGTCCCGAAGCTTCCGTCCACCAATTTCAAATTTCTATTACCGGGTGCCCCCCTCTCGGTTACAAAAAAGGCAATCCAACTTTCATCATGAGTAACATTAAGAATAATTCCCATACCTTGATCATATTTGAGAATTTGGAACTATAAAATACTACCTACATTTTACAGAAAATTGATTTGGCTCATTGAACTTACAGATTGACTTTTGTATGTGTTATTCGGTCCGTTTCTTCCAAGTTTGGCATTTGTACAACTTGGAGGAAGGGGTCTTCTGACATGCTTTGATGTGGACAATGTAGAAATCTGTAAGAATTCCTTCCTGATAAATCTGTGTAAAAATATCTTAAACATGTGAAGGCGAAATGTAGTACATAGATTTGTAAGTTAAGTCTACTAAATTATGTCTGTATTACAGGTTTTTGACATATATATATATATATGTATATATATATGTTTATTTTACTGAAGGGGTGATTATATATATATATATATATATATAATCACCCCATTTATTTTACTAAAGGGGTGATTATAATCACCCCTTTAGTAAAATAAATGGTTGGAAGACTTGGAATTTTAATAATGTGCATGCACGCGCACTGTTGGGAGGTTGGGGGGGGGGTGCTATGGGGGCACTCGAACCTAGGGTCAGAGTTAGGGGCACCAAAATTTGATGTTCAAAGGGTGCAAAATTCACTGAAAATATGGCGCAAAAATTTTTGATGTCTTTTTTATGCTTGTCAGTCAACTTTGAGCTCAGCCCCCCCCCCCCCCTGGGTATCAAAATTGTGGGTGTGCACATGATGTGCACCTCTCGCGAATACACCCTTATTCCCCAAAATTTGATTGCCTTAGTGAGCATGTTAGTTCAATAATGGGTTTTGTCTAGTGAAAGTGATACATTTATTGGAGCTTTTCAGTCTTAGCCTCCCACCCCCCAAAAAACTGTTTGTTTAACCAGTAATGCCATTATTTAAGAAAGCCTCTGTCAGTTAGAAAAAGTTGGAAAAAGTTGTATTCCCCATTTTTCATTTCTTATCACATAATTCATCAGGTAAATATGATATAAAAGGGAGTGAAAAGCCAATTAAAGAACAGCTGAATTAGGACAGTAATTTTCCATTTCAGTAAAAAGGAAAAAAAAATTCAGATCAGATATTTTCGGAGTGGAACCAAATGCTGTAGAATAGAAAATGTTTGCAGGGGTTCATTTTTGCGCTCTGCGCGGTGAAATTGCCAACTGCGAATTTCATACCTGTGAAAATAATCCTTCACAATTTGAATGAAAAGTTAAAATGCGCAGTTCACACTTTGCATTTTGAAGTGTCACGATAATCCTTCCAATGCTTCAATCATTATGTATATTTCTTTTTTAATCATAATCTCCAGAATATATTGTGATTATACGGTTATTCTTTATAATTTGTTTGCCATTTAAAAGCATTCTTTTGTAGCAGTAATCACTTTCTGTTTCTTAAAAAAATCTTTGTAAGTCAGGTCAAGAGATTATCCTTTAATACCCTGCGAAAATGTTCATGTTGCCAACCGCGACTATTAACACTGTGAAATTATCCACCTATACAGTAATGACTTTTTTTGCCTTTTTAATATCTGTAGGTTCAGAATCTGCTGACCTTCAAAAGGCCTCTGTGAATCTTATCAGTCATGATGTATGTAATAAGCTCTACAGTCATGCTATTGTAGAAGATGCGGAAATATGTGCTGGGTACATTGAAGGCGGAATAGATTCCTGCCAGGTAATTATTGCACTATTAAGTAAATTATTGAAGTTTATGTAATTAATGTAGGATGCGGGTACGTTTTGGGGGTAAATGCCTATAGCCCATTATTTTGCATATCATCCTTTGAAATAATTGCGTGAAACATGTATTTGCAGGTTCTTTTGTGAGCACGTTAGTTTTAGGGCAAACTCAAACTTGAAATGCTCTGTATAACCTGTCCTTTACAGGCAAATATTTCTCGACTGGATAATAATAATAATGAACGGCTTTTATATAGCGCTTATCAACTCTTCATGAGAATTCCCTAAGCGCTCTACAATTGCAGCATTATTACCCTGGCTTTAGCTCGGCAGCCACCATGCAGCGCACTTGGCGTTTCAAGGAATAAATATTCCTACCAGGTACCCATTCACCTCACCTGGGTTGAGTGAAGCACAATGTGGATGAATTTCTTGCTGAAGGAAATTAACGCCATGGGTGGGACTCGAACCTACGATCCTCTAGTTGAAAGGCGAGAGTCATGACCGCTACACCACGGCGCCTCCACATATATTCCATTCATAGTTCAGCAGAACATCAGGCTATATAAAAAGAACTTCTAAATAATTGCAAATATGCATGGTGCATGAGGATTCCATACACTTCTTGAGATGGGTGGGAATCAAAACACTATTTTGGAACCTGTCATTTCTCCTTTGAAATGTTATGGAATTTCATGTTTTGGGTCTTTATAGAAAGGAGAAGAATCATTCTTCCGGATCAACTTTTCAAATTTAACTAAACTTTTGAGACAAAAGGGTAAAATTTAGACTAAAAACATGCTACAAATATATTATAAACAAGGTTTAGCTTGATGATTTTACACTGTTATTTTTATTTGAGCCCATCCAATTTTCATTTCATGCAAAAGCTGAGAACATCTAGTTTCTGAATATACCATTCAAGATTCATGACAGCCTGTGAAAGAGTAAGCATCCTGCAACTTATAGACAAAGTTTGGAAAAGGATGATACTGCAATCGTAATTCATAATGAAAATTTTTGCCCCAAAACGAGCAAAAGCTCTGCTCTACGAGAACCGTGTGTATCAAGATATGGTTGACCGTACAGCTCCACACAAGGCTCTTTCCTCTATGATCTAAGCACGGACTACTCCATTGTGCTGTATTAGGGATTTTAGACTTGGAGGGATTATATTACTGGAAAACAAGCCAGGGCATTTCTCTCGCTGTTCCTCCCTCCCTCTCTCTCATCCTCTATCTTTCTATTCTTCTTCTCTCCGATTCCCTTTCCTCTGTATTTTTGTTTTATTCTCTCCCGTTCCCTTTCCTCTCTATTTTTGTTTTATTCTCTTCCATTCCCTTTCCCCTCTCAACCTCTTTCTTTCTATTATTCTTCTCTCACACCTCCAGTGTAGTGGAATCACTCAAATCTGCACTGTCGAGATGAATAGCAATGAATATTTCTTTTTAAAAACCTCTACCAGGCTCTTACATGTATATATCACTCTTCGACCTTGGAAATCCATGACAGGTAGTATAAATCTATTCTGTTTAAAATGTTTGAAAATGCGAATTTGGCGCAAAAATCATTCGTAAACTCTGACGGACTGTGTTCGAAAATGCGCGGGTAACCACCTCAACGTGCATTAACAATTATAGAGTCACGTGGTTAAATGTGACGTCAGACGACTAGGTTTTGAGACCTTGGCCGTAATTTGAGCAAAAACTTTGATCACTGGATTTTCGACCAATCACGAAGCTTTTTATATAGAAATGTAGGGAATTTATCGCAAATTATCTTTCTGTTTGCCCTTTTCTGAACAGTGGTATCGATTGTCCGTAAGATGATCAGGAGTGATGCAAAGTCGGCGAAAATGTGCTTCTCAGAGCGATGTTTTCATGGTTCACATAGACAAATTCCCTTACCATGACAACTTTCAAAGAAAAATGACTACTGGATTTTTACTTTTAGTTAATGAAATTTAAATATTATGATATATGAGAAAATTTACTTTCATCGGCTGCTTGCCCTTTTAAGTAATGATAATAACCCAAAAAATTATGAGTGATGTATACCCCCAAAATTTGTGAGTCTACTCGGTTTCGTAGGTTGTAGCGAGTGTATACATCCCGTTGAAAGTTTTGCACCGGCAAATGAGCGGAAGTTTTCAGTATGGAATAAAGAGCTGCATTACTCCAAACTTCCAGCTGTTTCCCAGCTGTCTCCAACCCGTGGCCTCTCCAAGATCACACTCCCTATGTGGTAATCCCTTTAAATTACCTGCTCAGGGATGTTTTGCTTCCTCGTTCAGCCAATCAGGAGATAATGATAATTTCTTGTATTTAGTTGGGAAAATGGTGGATGCTGATCTTTCTACAAAGTACCCCACATTGGGAATATTATATGAGTAAAGTGCACATTCCAAGCTTTATTATAATACCATTAATTTTGATTTGGCTCACAAATTAAATTTTGCACAATAAACAAAAATTCGAAGTGGAATAATTTTTATTTCAAAGGACCATTTCAAGCCTAAAATGTACCTATTTATCAAATTCTTTCGGTAAAAAGACTGAACAATTTGTAAAGTGTAACATTTACTTTATCAAATGGAGCAATCAGTTTTTATTTTACTTGAAAATAAAAAGGTTAAATGGGAGGACAAAAAAGTCTCTTCATTCACTAGGATTTGTAAGGAGCAGGGTTTGACAGTGAGGCCTGGAAAATAAAACCCCCAGAATTTGTTCATTTTGATACCCTTGTGTCTTATGACTGTACTTGCCAAATCTAGCATAAATATGTTTTTTGGCATCTGACATTTATACTTGGCATAATTTACTGATTAAGAAAATCTAGCATAATTCTATTGAGTGTAGCATAATTCTGTGATGGTAAAACGATATTGATAATGATAAGAGTATATACTTGTTCATCCCGTTGAAGAAACATTTTTTTTTCCGGGCTCCTATTAGCGAACTGGCTAGGAAATAGGTGGAAGTGAGGAACTTTTTTATTTCTGCTTGTCAGCTCACAAAAAAAAGTTTAGTTTAGTTTATTTAAACCATAGCAAACACAACAAATATATAATGTATAAAAGCACAAATCACAGTATGATAGGTTTGGGACCCCAATGAAGCACAGCGTGTGGACGGGAATTGAGGTACTATCCGTTAATTCAATTTCCTATTTCGAATTGAAAAATAGAAAAATAGAAAATTGACTCTCATCTCGATCAATATTCTGTTTTTAAAACAGAAGAAATGAAGGCTCATTTCGATTTCTATCATCAATATAGAATTGAAATATTGAAAAATAGAAAAACGAATTCATTTGTTCAATTTCCTATTTTTCATGTGAAATTAGAATAATGAAAAACGAGTTTCATTTGTCAATTTCGCTTTTATAAAATAGAAAATTGAACGACGGCAGTTCGAGTCGATCAATATTTCAATTTCCGACGAAATTGAAAAATTGAAGATCCTCCTCTACGGCTCAAACATTACAATCTTAGAATTATTTCAGACCGTATTAATGAACTCCGATCTCGCCGCCCGATCGGCTTTCAGAAGAGTACTAAACTGTATTATACTGACTGTGTAAGACAGTGTAAGAGCATACTGAATAGATCACTCTACACTCCAGTAGGATTCCAATCCCCGCCTGATTTGTCAACAATAAAACATTTACAAAAACCCGTCGAGCCCATTCACTCGCTCGCATTCGTATTGAATCTATCTCACAGCTGCTGCTCACTCAGCACTTGTAGACGCAATCGGGTTGGCGGCGGTTTACCCCCAGACTTTCGGCGTAAGATTCACTTGATTTGCGCTGGATATTTGAAGGGCACGGAGAGCCGATCGGACGGCGAGATCGGAATTCATTTACGGTCTGAAATAATTCTAAGATCGTAATGTTTGAGCCGTAGAGGAGGATCTTCAATTTTTCAATTTCGTCGGAAATTGAAATATTGATCGACTCGAACTGCCGTCGTTCAATTTTCTATTTTGCAAAAGCGAAATTGACAAATGAA
>BQKZ01004079.1:27072-41296 GCA_036244855.1 Temnopleurus reevesii
GGGGGGGGCAAGGGGCGTGGGTGTCAGGTTGACATACTTTTCTTAAGTAGAAAAAGAGAGCTTGGAAATTTATTGTTATGCCATGGGAAATTGATCTAGGCAAATTCTAAATAGGAGAGAAAAGAGACTTTTCCAGTTAATAGAATGTGCAATGCTCGTAATCCCCAAAGTGCTTCCATTTTGCCATCTGGTATTTTTCATACCCTCCTAAAAAAATGACGTCAGTCTATTTATTTCTTCCTCCTACCAGGCCTACCTTGCACCATTCCGCCGCGTCCTCGTAATGGACTATGGACAAATGGACAACAATATCTCCAGGGAATGAGGGTACACCATGGGACAAGACTCACTATTGCATGCTTCCTGAGATTTCACAGAAGAGTTTCCGGTATATTGTGTTCTAATGGTGTATGGTCTGAGGGTGATGATGAGCGTCCCCTTTGTGAAGGAAGTAAGTTTTATCAGTTAAAAGGGATTGACTCCTCCCCCCCCCCAAAACCCCAACAATTGACATATATAAAGAGATATTATCTATCAATTGGAATATATGATTGAACATGAAAGTACAGAATCAGGAGATAAATTACCATTTGCTAAGCCAAGTTTTTGTCCGCTTTATACCTGGGAGCTACCATTTTGTGTTTTTGTTACAAGAAAAGATTTTGTTATCCCCAAGTAAAACATTTTTGTTTGAAATATAAGCTTAAAATTTGAAGAAAGATATTTTTCAGATATAGTAATATCTTAAAACTGATCTGGATTTATTTCTTTTATATTGTTGTTTTGTTCACTAGAGTTTTTTTTTTGAGAAATGACATTTTTGCGGAGTCGAATTAAAGTTTCCCTGTAACAAATGGAATGAACGAGAGGAATCTATATTATTAGTTGGCTATTTGTATCCATGATCATATATTTCTATTGTGTTATACAATTGTTGGTAGACCATAACATAATAGTCTGGAAGGAACGGGGGTCACCATGCACCCTTCAAACACATTTTTTAACTTACATTTTTTCAATCCTGTGTCCAATTAAAGAATTCAGTTGTTACCAAGACGAAATCTTGTCCCATGGGGGTCATTGGCGGCCGCCATCTTGGATTTTCTATGAAAATCACAAATTTCTATAACTTTTGAAGTATTCAACGTACATTGACAAATATAACACTGTTACAGGCTAATTACAACATGAGGAATGCAGTGGAATGATTATTTTCATGATTTAATCAAGATAAGTATATGAAAACTCCAAAAATATGAAAAATCCAATGCAATTTTGACTGAAAGTAGCGCAGATAGTCATAACCTTTTATAGGTAGATTTTGTTCTTTCTATGTAGATCACTATCAAGAAGAACAATTTTGTTGTATCATATGAAAGTAATGAATGAACAAAGTAGTGCTTGAAAGGAAATTTTGAATATTTATATAAAAAAAAAACATTGAGTCATGTTTTCATGCAAAGAATATTTTGTCGAAATACCTGGTATATTTTGAACTATGGGAAGACATTTTTAGCTCTAAGTATTGTTTGAATTGGGGTAAAAAAAGTTAATTAAAATGTGCTTGTAATAATAATGATGATGATGATAATAATAACAAGAACAGTGATGATGATAATATTGATAATAGTAATAATAATAATAATTATAATAATAATGATAATAATAATATTGATAATTATAATAATAATAGTAATAATAATAATATGTAAAAATTGTATAGCATTTAATTCGAAATAGTTTCAAAGCACTTTACAAAACGAATGCATCGTCGATTGTTTGAAATGCAAAGTATGAACGACAGTTGACAACAACTAACATAATTCAATTTAGTGTGGATAAAGACTGATGTTTTAATAAAAATTGCTACAACTTTTACTTTCGGTTATTTGTGCACAAGTCGCTTTTCTGCTTCCATATAATTTAGAGCAGATGGAGCGTCAAAATGTTTGGCTTAGAAATTGCATGTTTTTCAAGAAGGACATGTATGGAATTAACAAATATGGGGGCATATGTCGACACTATCTGGAGCCATTTAATTTCCAAATCATGCAAATCCAGATGCATCACAGAAAAAGTAAGCTGTATGTAAGCTTTACATTTTACACTTCTTTAGTTGTCATAAAAATCATATATATTCAATGTCTAATTCCCCCTCTTTCTCCCTCTCCTCCTCCTCCTCCTCTTCATCGTCACCTTGTCCATTTTTCCTGTCATCACCTTCTCCCATCATCTCCCTCAGTATGATGCTGTGGATGATACTAGCAGACTTGTTCCGGGCCTGACCATACATTAGACAAGAGAATGCATGAATATAATCTGTAAATTATGACTCCACAGAGAAAGGAAAATAACATTGTGGAGGCGCCGTGGTGTAGTGGTCATGACCCTCGCCTTTCAACTAGAGGGTCGTAGGTTCGAGTCCCACCCAGGGCGTTAATTTCCTTCAGCAAGAAATTCATCTACATTGTACTGCACTCAACCCAGCTGAGGTGAATGGGTACCTGGTAGGAATATTTATTCCTTGAAACACCAAGTGCGCTGCATGGTGGCTGCCGGGCTAAAGCCAGGGTAATAATGCTGCAATTGTAGAGCGCAAATTAGGGAATTCTCATGAAGAGTTCATAAGCGCTATATAAAAGCCGTTCATTAATTATTATTGATAATGATAAATGATTATATTATTCTTTTCTAGGCGCTTCTCCCATTAGGCATAAAGTGCTTCAACAATATCATTGCCCGGTCTAGGAACATATAACAATATCAGCCACATACAGTGCGTTTCCTTAGCTCCCCGGGGAGCTTCCACAGTGTTAGCGTAAATTAAATATATATTTGTTTTTATTTTGAAAGCCCCATGTAGCATCCGGTTAGGAAACAACATGCGATTGACGGATCCACGTATAACTGAAGAAGACGTAGATCAGGGCAGGGAGATTCCTCATGATACTGTTGTGGAGTATGAATGTGAGAGGGGCTACACGATACGGGGTCAAGGAGAGAGGAGTTCATTTTCGAGGAGATGTTTGCACGGAGGATATCAGAGTTCTCTGCCATTTTGCGATCCAGGTAATTACTACATTCACGTATGCCTCTATGCAGCAAATACTGTTTAAGCTGAAATTTATGCGGTGGTTTTATTTTCGCAAAATATTGCACTCTGTGCCTCGCGAAAAATTCCACTCAGAATAATAATGTTCATATGCATACACGAACACTGTAAAGATCACAAAAATAACAACACAGTAAATCCCAAACTGATTTTTTGTTGACAGGTATCTACTGATGTTGACAATGTGATGTCTGATGCGTACGGTATGCACCATTCAGGGATCCTATAGTCATGGAAAATGCTGGAAAATCCTATTTTGTTGTTGTTGTTATACGTAATAATGATGGTAAACTCTTTCTATATAGCGATTATCTTTCGCTTGATAAAAGTCCTTCAGCGCTTAGTAAGAAGAATTAATAGAGATATAGAAATACTAATATTTTTGGCCCTACACATGCATAATGGAATAAGGTAATGAGGTAATAAGAAGAAGGAAAATGGTAATTAACGGTTTGGTAACACCAAACAGGTTTGTTGTAAGAAATGTAAAAAGAAGAATCAAAGTAAAGATCGGGGACCTTGGAAAATTTGTTTTAAAAAAGTCATGGAAAAGTCATGAATTTGCATTTACCTCTTGGGTATGGCAGCTTTCCAGTTTGGTGTGTATCGCAATACTTAGTAATGTGTAATAATATGCTGCTATTATAATTAGTGTTCATCATCATAAAGTGTGTAATTTTCTGAACCATGCTAGAAGGTAAGTCATTGAAAAGTCTTTGGAGGTGTTGTTCAAAAGTTGCAATCGATCGTAAGTTGCAATTGATCGGGACACGCCAATCAAAATTACTGTCTCATGCGCATCTTGTAAAATGTGCATACCATGTGCGAATAAAAATACATGTTACAATTCGCAAAGTTGATTTTCAGTTGAGTTTGAACAACACCCCCTGAGAGAATGTTATTTCTAAATTTCTGTAGGAACCCCAGATTTACTGCAGACCTTTTCATTGTTTCTATGGTTGAAGGGTATCTGAGATGATAATTTGCTCGTTTATAGTTTACATAAAACCAGTCCCCATATACATTCTATGACATTAAAAAGGTGTGTATAGTTTTCAAATTATTTAATTTCCAAAACTGATCGATTTTATTAAGAAATCATACAGAAAGGTGTTTAGTTTTCAAATTATTTGATTTTTTTTAAACTAATCAATTCTCTTGAGAAATCATGTAGAAAGGTGTATAGTTTTCAAATTATTTAATTTTTTAAAACTGATCGATTCTCTTTAGAAATCATACAGAAAGATGTTTAGTTTTCACATTATTGAATTTTAAAACTGATTGATTCTCTTGAGAAATCCTACAGAAAAGTGTTTAATTTTCACATTATTGAATACTAAGTATTCGATTCATTTGAAACAGAGAGTAAAGAAGTAAATGGACAAACAAACAAAATAGATTAAAAATGAAAAATAAAGCAGGAACATCAAGCATGAACATCATACATGAACACCGAACAAAGAAAGAAGCCAAAGAAAAAATACTTGCGAACGATATTGCCAGTGTAGAAATTTCTCTACTACAGCTCTATTAAGGTCTAAAATGTTAGAGTACGCGCATTTTCGCTCAACCCACCCTTTCAAGACAACCGGTGGGGCTTGTCTTGAACATGTGCATTAACGCTCCCTCCTCGCGCCGTTCCCAAACCCACCCTTTCAAGACAAGCCGTCGAAGTTGGACATATGGAGCCTGTCGATTGTTGATTGTTTACGAATGTCAATGTTGCATAAATTATGTCTGTCTTTTATTTATTATAATTATTTCTCTCCTTGTAGTTTCATGCCCGAAAGAAAGATTAGAAAACGGGAAGTATGTTTACGAAGGGACTGGGGAACAATCTCATAGCAACCCTGTCCATGGTGACTCAAGACGTCCGCAGTGTCATTATGGTTACTATAGTGAGAGTGCCGGGGCTAGCCGATGCGACAATGGAGACTGGATCAATGAAGGATACATGAGATGTCTTCCAAGTGAGTAATGGTTGACAAAAAAGTGGCCACTGTCGATATTTGGTCATTATTTGCAAGTTCGTAAGAACACATTTTGGTCTTAGAATCAACCCTAATCCCATGGATTGAGGATTTTTAGGTTTCAGAACCCCATCAATTTTTTTGTGATAAGTCTCACATGCCTAAAGCTTGCATCATGATTTTGTTTAACTTTTTGTTTCGTGTTTTGCTTAACTTTTGAGACCAAATTCACAATGATCGGATATGCGGTTCTGACGTTAAACACTGGGTTTGGGCCAGAAGTCTTTTGCTTTGATTATAAGTGGAAATATCAGACAAACAGATCAAAGAAAGTTTGAAGTAAATCGAAAAATGGGTAAAAAAGTTAATTTACTGACAAGTGATTTTCATGTAAATTGACACAATTTTATGACGTGACATATGCTGTGCATTTATTGACTTTCAGAAGTTATTTTTTTTGCAAAATATTTTTGAGAGTATTCAAAAGGTTGGATAAAAAATGTATCTGCATCCATGTATTTATTGACATATATCATGTTTTTTTTTACTTTACGTTATGGGTTGGAGGGGGGGGGGGTATATCAATGAGGCATTAATAAACAACTTTCAGATATGTGCATGACATAATCATGTGATCATCATTTCCAATTTACATGAAAATAATGAAAATTGAAATGTTCCTAACTTTTTTATGCCTCCGCCACCGTAAGTTGGTGCCGGAGGCATTATGTTTTCGGGTTGTCCGTCCGTCCGTGCGTCCGTGTGTCCGTGCGTGCGTGCGTGCGTCCGTCCGGACCTTGTTACCGCAATAAGTTCAGAACCGCTTGACGGATTTTGACCAAACTTGGCTCAAGTAAGTATAACCATGTGAGGATGAACTGATTAGATTTTGGGCTCAAGGGGTCAAAGGTCAAAGGTCACAGGGCAAAAATCTTGTAAAAAATCACCCAAAATAGCTTGTTACCGCAATTAGTTCAGAACTGCAGTACAGATTTTGACCAAACCTGGCTCAAGTTTTTATTAGTATGTGAGGATGAACTGATTAGATTTTGGGTACAATGAGTCAAAGGTCAAAGGTCACAGGGCCAAAAACTTGTAAAAAATCACCCAAAAAAGATTGTTACCGCAATAAGTTCAGAATTGCTGTACAGATTTTGACCAAACTTGGCTCGAGTATGTATAAACATGTGAGGATGAACTGATTATATTTTGGGCGAAGTACATGCCCGAGGCAGCGAAGCAGAGCACGCCAGCCCAGCCAGCCGGCGGCTGCGTCTTTGGGGCGACCCCGCCCGCTAAGCATCACATTTCCCTACCGGAGGAATTTCGGGAGGAGGTGCGGGCCCGGTCTGACATTTGATAATGACACGACCGACGCTCCCTTTCCGTCGGCAAGACCTCCCGCTACCGGGTCCTGCTGTTCGGCCTGAACCCGCCCCCCCCCGCGTCTTCACGCGGGTGGCAGGCGCGGGAACAAGGGCTCAGACTCTACGTCTACCGGGACGACTAGCTACTCGTAGCCAGTTCGAGGGACCTCGTTCCACGACAAGTAGAGGTACTCCTCCGGTGGACGCAGAGAGTGGGCTTCGGGGTCAACTGGGACAAGGCAGACCTTGTCCCCACCCACAAGCCGACCTACCGGGGAGCCGAACTAGACACTGGACGGGAACGCGCCTGCCCGAGTTCGGCCCGCATCCGGGACACCGTGACCTGCGCCAGCAGCTCACCTCTGTCCCCCGGTCCAGGGCGAAGGTGCGGAGACGATTCCTCGGCCTCCTAGCCAGTTGACGGAACTCGTCTCGAACTGCCGCCTTCTCACGCGTCCTTTCCCAGCGGCACCTCCGCCGGCATCTCACTCACGGAGTGTCACCCCCGGAGGTATGGGTCCCCCCTCTCACTTGAGGTGACCCGGCTACTGGGCCCTTGGAAGAACTCACACTTCCTCTCCAAGGGCAAGCCTTTCCACAGCCCCCTCCCGTCAGTGACCGCCACCACAGACGCCTCACTATTGGGATGGGGTGGGCTGTGCGAAGGGGCGTACGTTGCGGGGGACTGGTCACACCTGAGCACCCTCCCCCACATCAACGTACTTGAGTTGATGGCGGCCCAGCACGCCCTGATTCACTTTCAGGAGCGCCTGACAGGCCGACCCGTCCTCATCCTCACGGACAATGTAAGTGTAGCGACTTACATCAACCGCCAGGGCGGGACGCGCTCGTGAAGGCCGAATCGCCTAGCGATCCGCCTCTGTGGGTGGTGCCACGTTCGGAACATCCTCCCGTCAGCCACGTATCTCCCCGGCCAGGAAAATCTCATCGCAGACTTCCTATCCAGGGGCAGATCCCTCTCGTCGGAATGGGCCCTGCACCAATCCCTCTCCGGAAAATCTCTGAGAGGTGGGGCCCGTTCGATCTCGACCTCTTTGCGAATAAGATCAACCACCGACTGCCGAGGTACTGTGCCAAGACCAGGGATCCGAACGCGGTCGCCCCCGACGCGTTCTCGATCAGCTGGGGGGGACTGCGGCCCTACGCCTTCCCCCCGTTCAATCTGATTCCCCGAGTCCTCACCAAAATCGTGGAGGACAGGGCTCAGGTTCTGCTGATTGCCCCGCGGTGGCCGGGCAGAGCATGGTTCCCACGACTACTCGATCTCCTGATCGACGACCAGTGGCCCCTGCCCCCGTGGCCGAACGTCGTGAGTCAACCACTCTCGGGTCTCCTGTCGGAGAACCCGGACCGCCTCCACTTGACTGCGTGGCCGCTGTCAGGGCGAAGGCGGTAGAGTCGGGCTTCTCAGCCAGAGCCTCCACGCTCCTGGCAGAGAGTAGACGAGCCTCGACCCTCCGGGTCTACAACTCTCGTCTCGCAGCCTTCGGCGAGTGGTGCGAGGAGAGGGGCTTCGCTCCCAGCGAAGCCGCCTGCCCCGTCATAGCGGATTTCTTAATCCACCTATTCGACAGGGGCCGCTCTCTCCCCACGAGTAGAGGCTACCGGTCTGCCATTGCGGCCATCCACAATGGTTTCGCGGACGGCTCCCGAGTCTCGGACTCCGTAGAGCTAGGCCGCCTGCTGAGGTCCCTCTTCCTGAAGAGACCGACGCACAGACCGCTAGCCCCGGCTTGGAGTCTCCCTAAGGTCCTAGAGGCCTTAGCGCGACCTCCCTTCGAACCTCTGAGTGAGGCCTCCCTCCACCACCTGACCGTCAAGACGGTCCTTTTGGTGGCGCTGGCCTCGGGTCACAGAGGTAGCTCCATCCACGCCTTGACCACGGCTGCAGGCCACATTCGGTTCGAACCTCAGGGAGTTCGACTCCGCCCAGAGACCTCAAATCAGGGCCCTCAAATGGTACTTGTCCAAGGCTCGGCCTCTCCGTGCTTCTGACAAACTCTTTGTCATCACCAAGAGGCCGTACCCGGCTGCCTCCCCCGCATCCATCTCCCGGTAGATCGTCGAGGGCATCAAGGCGGCGGGCCCCGAAGCTCTGACTTCGGGCAGAGAGCCTAGAGCGCACGATACAAGAAGTATCAGCTCGTCCCGGGCCCTCCTCGCGGGCGTCCCGACGGAGGACATTAAGAAGGCAGCCTTCCGGCGTTCCAAGAACTCCTTCTTTCCTTCTATCTGCGTGACGTCTGCACGGGTAAGGAGCGGTTCGGAGCCTCCGCGCTAAGTACGGCAGCGACGAGGCTCCCGACGTCCTCCTATCCCTCTCCCTTCCTCTTGCCTTCCTTTTTCCACCCTGGGGTGTCGGTGCTGGTCAGTAACATGACTTTAAAGCAAAAAGATAAGAGAGGGTCATGCGATTATTGAAGTAAATCAGTAAAATTAGCACTAATTTTATTATTTACGAGATAATCGCATGACCCTCTCTTATACCCTCCCACCGGCCCCCAACCTGCGTACATATGCCAGGTGTTTCTAGCTGAACGGGTTGGAGAAATATTAGATCAAAATGGAGGCTTAGCCATAGGGCGCCACCTCGCGGTGGCAGGCGGAGGCAGGGAATTGGAGGGGTTGTATGTAAGGAAAGGTTTTTGTCTGTTTAATTGTGTTCGTGGTTTGCATTGTCCAGGGGAACAAAGCAAAAAGATAAGAGAGGGTCATGCGATTATCTCGCAAATAATAAAATTAGTGCTAATTTTACTGATTTCGTGTTGCGGACCTTATCGCGCGAAACCTCCAGGAAGAGCCTAAAAGGCCCCCTCCCTATCTTTTCAGGGTTAAGCGCATCCTTTAGTGACGTCATTTAAATGCATGTAGTTTTGTAGATAATAGAGCCTTTTAGAGCATTTTTTAAAATCCTTTTTGGTAATTATATAGCATTCTAAATTTATCCATTTTTCTTACATAGCGTCTTAGCTCTGAATTGATACAAACTTTGTCATAGATCGGTTACTGGCGTTAGAAATTAGAAAATGTACTAAAATTGAGCTTTAACACCGACGCTTAGATTAAGGGGTAGATAATTATACAGGTGCTGATGATAGGTATTTAATCTAAAATATCAAAATGTTCACAGTCTAGAAATCTTGAAGTGATTCATTCGGCGTACTGTGTTTAGGTTTGCTATGCCTGTGTGTTTACGCCGACCGGACACGCTTCAACACAACCACTTAGCAACTAGCTGACTGGGTGACTTGGAGACGTCACTGAGGCAAAAGTCTTCATCATAGTGCACGAGGAGGGCTATAATGAGCATCACAGAGGCTTTTATTTTCCTGGCGTCACTGTTGAACCATGATCCTTACAAATTCAAGTGAATGAAGGGACTTTTTGGTCCTCTAATTTAACCTTTTGATTTTTTTGTGAATTTTTAGTGAAATAAAAACTAATTGCTCCATTTGATAAAGTAAATGTTACAATTTACAAATACTTAATTCTTTTTCCCAAAATAATTTGATATATAGGTAAATTTTAGGATTCTGCGAACTTTCCCTTATTGTGCAAAACTTTAATTTTTGAGCCACATTAAAATTTATATCATAACAAAGCTTGGAATGTGCACTTTACTCCTATAATATTCCCTATATGGGATACCTTATAGAAGGGTCAGCATCCACTTATTTTCCAACCAAGTACAAGAAAAGATTTTGAAAATTCTGATTTTCATGAAACCCTGTCTCCTGATTGGCTGAATAAGGAAGCAAAACATGCATGGGTGGGGAATTTGAAGGGATTACCACATGGGGAGTGTGACCTTGGAGAGGGCTTGCAGTGGGAACAGCTGGGAAACATCTGGGAATTTGGAGGTGTGTAACTCTTTGACCAATTAGGTTGCAGTATCATCTTTTTCCAAACTTGAAAATGTACTTGGTCTATAAATTGCTGGATGCCGAGTCTTCTACAGGCTGTCATAAATTTTAAATGGTATATTCAGAAACCAGATATTCTCAGCTTTCGCATGATATAAAAATTGTGTAGGCTGAAATAAATATAGCAGTGTAGAATCATGAAGATAAACCTTGTTTAGAATATTTTGTAGCATGTTTTCAATTTAAATTTTACCCTCTTATATCAAATGTTTCTTTAAATTTAAAAAGTTGATTGGGAAGAGTGATTCTTCTTCTATCTATAAATACCAAAAACATTGAATTTCATAACATTGCAAAGAAGAAATGACAGTTTTCAAAATGGTGTTTTGATTCGCGTCCATCCAACGAAGTGTGCGGAATCCTTATGTACCATGCATATTTGCAATTGATTGGAAGGCTTTTTTAGAGGCCTGATGCTTGGCTGTCTTGCCAGTGCACACCTTGCGATCCAACCCCACTACTGCATTCTGATTGTTGGTTTTACACTGTCTCTTTTTAGCAGAGTAGGATACCTGTGAAATTTAACATATGACATGTGAAAAACATGCATTCTATTATCATTGTGATGTCACAATCAATATACTCGTCTGATTGGATCTGAGCTTATGACTCGGTCGCAGCTATTCAAGCTGCCAAATTGCCACTACTGGGCGGTGTTTCACCAAGATGAGAAAGACTTTATGTACGACTTTACGTTCAACTGGTATCCCTTCTTGCGCATAATCATTGATAATACTACGCGTGTAGCGGAACGTGACTGAAACATCTCTCGTAGGTGTCCCTACTAATAATCGAGCAATCTGCTTGTGTGTCGACATGCATATTCAGTTTGTTTCCATTGACAAGTACAGATGTTTCAAAGTTTTTACCTGCAAGTACAGGTTCATAGACTCTGTCAACTTGTCAGCTAATTCATCAGCTTCATCGTACGTCCCACGTGACCACGCTTACGTGACCTGCCCCTCGTTGACTTGGCTTGACTTGCCTTTCCTTGAGTCGTCCTTCCTTGTCCGGACTTCCTCGCCTTACACGCTTTACCAATGTGACCTGTCAGGTTACAGTTAAAACATTGGGCAGTCTTAAATGGGCAGTTTGCTGGCGAATGATTTGTAGATTTGCAGCGGTAACACTCCGTTCCAGCATGTCCAGAGTTGTCACCCTTCCGATGAACACTACGGCTACTGCACGCATGAATGCTCCCATGCAGAGTTCGCTGCCCCCGTAGTAGAGTGGAGCTGCCTGGCCTGTTTGGCAGCCATTTCCATAGAGAGGGCCATGCTGGATGCCGTTGCGAATGTTAGGTCAGGAGTGGTCAAAAGTTTGCTTTGGATCCTCTCATCAGCGAGACCACAAACAAACCTATATCACAAGGCGCGATCGAGGAATTCTCCAAAATTGCAATGGATTGACAAATTCTTCAAGGCAACAATGAAGTCACTGATTGTTTTTCCAACTTTCTGCGTCCGTGTCCCAAATTTGTAACTCTCAGCAATTTCCGAAGGCTTCGGATCAAAGTGTGCCTTCAGTTTAGAGATGATGTCAGCAAATGAACAGTCTTTAGGTTTCAGCGGAGCTAATAAATTGCCAAGCACTGCGTATATATGTTTCTGGCCCGATTTCAGTCAATAAAATCGCCTTTTTCCTATTTCTCGTAGCTGTATCATTTGCATCAATTTCTATGATATTGTTCGCTGTAAAGAACAATTCCATCCGTTCTTTGTAAGTCTCAAATGGTTCGCGAGCTTTCTCATAGCTCCCGAGCAGACCAATATATCCACTGGGCGCCGCCATCTTTGTTGTCACAATCAGTTCAAAGTTCAACTACACGATCACCGCGTCCGCACATACACGACGTCGGGTTTATACACGTGAGTCCACATATCAATCGCGAAAAGCAAAGTTCCACCTACAGATCGATGATAACTTTCACTGTTTCCGATCAATCCGACCTCATATTGCGATCTGTCCTATTCCAAAACAGGCTTCATTTTACCCTTCCATGAAATAGATGCGTCGCGGGCCTCTATCGACCATTCTCGTCGCAATTTATAATGTTTTAGTACGATATTATATATCTCAGACGTGACACTGATTCTGCCAGTTCAAGTGTGTCTTTATTCTCACACTGTGCGCTCACTGCGCATGCGTACAACATAAACATCTCATGTATAAACATCGACATGCCAATATCCCACACTCTTAAAGTAATCTTAATGTAAGGGGCATGCGTTGTACAAGCCTCGCTTTTTCGGCATGCCCCTCAATTTCTCTATCACCTGTTTTTCAAACTTTATGTGACATTGATTTGTCTATGTAAATATTTTTGTTTCTCTTGCAAATTGATTATAATTTGTTGTTCAAATTGTGAAAATGATTTTGAAATGGAAAAATAAATAAACAAAATCAAATCAAATCAAACTTTTTCACATAGAACTGAACAATAAAGTATTGAACGTATTTCCTCCATGTCTGAAAATGCTAATCAACTGTGAAAATTAAGATAATTCCCTGCACCACGAGAGTTTGAGGTTTCTTCCGACTTAACGACTTCTTCCAATTTTGTTATTTGTCTCTCAAAGAAATCGTCTGCGAGGAGCCGGGAATCCCCGAAAATGGGAAGGTATCTAGTACAAGAGAAGTGTACCGTCTCAACAACGTTGTGTACTATCAATGTAATGAGGGATACGACCGTCTTGGGAGCGTGTCAAACTTCTGCACTGAGTCCGGGCGATGGGCACACCCTACGCCTTCATGTGGATGTAAGTACTGACTGAAACATTGTGACAGCTAGACAAAGGTCATAAAAGGATACTTTAGTAATGTAATCAAATTTATTCACGTTTGACCCAAGACGAAGTATGTATTCAGCTGTCCAAATATATTTGGAGTACAATAATCAGAGTGCTACTTGCATACATAGCTGCCAACTATTGCTAATTTTTAGTAATCATTACAATTTGTGGCCTCAGGTTTGTCAAGTTTTGTCTTAGCCCCAGCAAAGATTTACTAATTTTGGCAACACCAGCACCATGCATTTCATTGTAAAGTATGTGAAGATTACAAATTTGGAATAAGATTATTACTAATAGACCATGGGCCGAACCCTCTTATTGTTCACTTCCGTGGTCTCCCCCTGGCAAGTACTTTGATGGGTCATAAATTGTTCAGGATGTTGTTACTGAGAACAGTGTTAGTTGTTCCCAACCTCTGAAAATTGTGCATATTTTCAAAAAAAGTGAAATAAAGTTGTAAAAATACAGACAGGTTCCCAAGAATGGGGGGTGCCTGGAATGCTGATTATCTACCAATCAAAGAAGGTGTTTTAGCACTGACTGGTGAGCTGGATGTGATTGACCAATCACAGATCGTCTTTGTTCACTGTCTCTGAGCACCTACTCTTGCAACTTTCGGGATCTTGCTTAATTGCTAAATGCAACATTTTTAAACAACCAAGATTGGGATGACAAAAAGACACACAAGGCATCAATTAACAAGGTGAGCATTATTACTCATTTAAATGTATTTAAATAGCTTTGGAGATAAATAATGATGTTTTATTTGGGTTTTGGTTCCCAGCCTCCTCACTGAGACTGTGCATAGGTGAATGCAGTCCCACATGGTGTTATTTGTGTAATGTTTTGAGAATATGCTTTTGAAAATCTTCGTTTTGATAAATTTATGTGCAAATAAAGTTATCACCTACATGATGTGGACCATATTAAGTTTAATCTGGGATGCTGCTCTTTATATCCAGCCATCAAATGATGAAATTTTATTGATTTATTTACATTAGAGTCAGGCTAAGCTGACTGAATGAGTTGAATTAGGCAT